>JAMKCH010010041.1:0-29542 GCA_023653785.1 Ophioderma brevispina
TCAAGGCAAATTCGGAGGGGTGTTCTTGCTTGGGAATTTCAGGTACTGAACTCCATGTAGCAAAGCAAGTTCTGCGAATGTGTTGCTCAATGTAATCCGTCCATTTTAAATTTCACCTCTGCTTGTAATGTGTTTACTTTTTGGCTTACATTGATGGTACGTCATCATATGGTATTTGTAGTAAAGTATCCATGGAAGTGGATGGTTTTTTGTCTTGTTTGATATCGTCCATGAGATCAATTTCATGGAATGGCTAACAATTGCGTTGAAAAAGTGCGGTGAATGGTTCAATATTGTCAGAAACCGTCAAGAAGAGATCCAAGAAGTGGTAGAACGACAAACTCTGTTTTATTAAGACTGATCTTGTAGACAATGATTTTAGTATAGGTCTCACCTCCAATTTACTCTCGCTACCACCGCGCGTTTCTCTGATATTATGTCACCGTTGTCTGATTAAGCTTTTGAATTTTGTCCTTCCCCGTTGTTAACATCTTCACCTCGACATATTCCGGGGTGGTAGATTTGGTAGACTCAATGTATTCGTCTAGGAGCATCTACCTATTGCATGTATGGGTGTGGAACATTGTCAAATATAATAGGTTACGAGAATTTGAAGTTAGGTGATGGCATAACTTTTTAACTTGGACCGATCTAATGATAATGATTTCTGGGCTTTTGGGCCACTGCAAACCACCTTTATTAACTTGGACACTAATGATAATGAGTTCTGGGCTTGTCCACTGACACCACAAATGTCTCATACATTTTACAGTCATTTCTCATTTTTTTTGGGCACAAATCAATAATGTCGTTTTTTGTCAATTATTTAATGCTGGGACATCCACATTACAGGGAAAATCTACATCAGTGCTTGTTCGGGGGGTACATAGATATCACTGTCTTAGAGTCCACCTTCCACCTGGCATAACAAGCAGTTTGCTCCCCGCTAAAAGCAATCCGTCATGCAATCACCGGCCTCATATACTGAAAGCCACACCACATTGAAGGTGGTGTCGTTGTAATGGAACTAACATAAAATTCTCTTTCCCCACGTGTTGTTTATAATTGTACAAACCCCCACCCGCAGAATTATTTTCATTTTCAAATATTTGGACACGACTGGAATGATCGGGATGTTTTTTGTCTTTAACATCTTTTTAAACGACAAAATTCCTTTAAGCATCTTTTTTTGCGACAGTAAAAGGCCAGGCATTCTGCATTACGTCATATATTCGCAAAGGTTATTCACACGGTTCACAATGGATTGGTTTTTGATGTAAGGCAAAGAGCACCCTTTTGTTTAAGCTAATTTTTTAAAGAACAACGCATAATGAGAGCTCTTCTGTTTAATGTTAAAAGTGGAATTTAATGTATAAAATAATGGACGTCGCAAATATTAGAAAGTCAAAACGTCCACTCTGGGAACATTTTTTAGATCAAGAACACGAGCAAAGCGCAATTTCTTATTAGTTGTTGTAATTCTTGACACGTGCTCGAAACATTTCAGTGAAAACACTTTACTAAAAACAGCGGGGTTCTTTGCCAAATACAGGTATCTAGGTTTACTTGTAGTCATGTGATCATATTTGCCTTTGAAATACAGACACGTTAATACAGCGTGTCCTAAAAAATACAATCCTCTTATTGTGTGCTCTAATTTCATTTTTTTTTAAAATCTTGAAATTTTGTGCTATATTCGCAACGCCTATCCTTTTCTCCAAATACTATTGAAATTTCATCTGATTTGCTTCATTGGTTTTCAGAACAAATGCGATTTTGTAAGTAAACTACATTAACACTTAAAGCGCCTAAGGGGGCTTCGAAGGCACCCAAGATTTGTTTTTCGCGATTTTTACTACTTTCCCATGACATAAATTGCCCGTTATTTTTTGTCACACATATGGGATCGCATCTTTTGACACAAAAGTATTAAAATCCGATCTGCCATCAATTAGCTCTAGGAACCCCCCCTTTTTTAGGCACCAATGGAAGTGTGATTTTGAAAATAAATTTTAACAAACCTTGTAACCACAAATATTTTTTTCTGTTGAGATATGCACATATACATGTAACTAAATCATACATATCAAAAGAAAAATCAGTTAACCCTTTAAATGATAACAGCATCTATTTATTTGATGCAATTGACGTCGCGCCTTCCCTGTACAAACATGTGGGATGGACCGTAGTTACTGACCCCAGGGAAAATACAAGATTGTCAAAAATAACACTTTGGGTTATATAATGTGCTAATTGGTTCCTTTAGAGCAGATATAAACATCTGCATATATCCCAAAATGCATTTCGTTGATGCAAGGTCGTGAAATCTATGTAGTACTTTTCGTTCAATTTTGACGCGTTTCGAAAACAATGATTTGCCCCTAATTTGAAGGTGATATAACAATGCTCAATTTTTATTTCATCTGTGGTGATGTCTCATGGCCCCTCATGTAAAAAGGTGTAAGTTTTTCATTTTAAAATTCGATCAGGGAAAGGGTTTTTCTTAGGGAGGTGTTCCTAGACCCCAGGCAACCAACGTGAGTGAAAACGCCTTGGCAGCTTAAATGTTCAGTCATTTCAAGTTTAATTGAATGGATACACAATTCAAAGCATGCTCGTAGACGATTGTTTTATTTCCTTAGGCGTGATTCACAGTTTTCCAGGAGCAAAGTATTACCTCGAAGGAAGCCTCCGAAAAAAAACCGACGAAACACGTCGCGCGCAAAATTATCTTAGCCGGCGGTACTCCCATGCCCTTGAAAATGAGCTGGACTCTGTTTGATCATTTTTAGTAATCTTAATCCATTATGAATATTTTGGTCACCTGTGTATATATTTTACCACAATAATGTTTGGTGGATGTTTGAACTTAAATATAATGCTATTTAACTTCAACTGGTCAGAAAAGAGTAAACAACACCTCTTAATGGTAAAGACCAAATCAGCACCCCTACAATGTCCAGATGGGTGCACAAAACGTTTCTTCCCTTCAGTATGACAAGCAGGAATCATATTCACCAACATTCACCATCACTCATGATTACTTTGAAACTTATACCCCCATATACCGGGGTCTTTCTCGTTATTCTCCGAAGGTTTCATCATTGTTCCGAAGGTTCGTTATTCCGAATTTTTTTTTTTTTTTTTTTTTTTTTTTTTTTTAACATTCGCTTTTCCGAATCCTAAAAAAGTGTTCGCTATTCGAAAATAATGGTTTCGCTATTCCGAATCTTAAAAAGGGTTCCTATTCCGAATTTTAAAAAGGTTCGTCGTTATTATTCCGATCTATACAGTGTTCGCTATTCCGAATCTCAAAGGGTTCCCAATTCCGAATCTCAAAAAAAATGGGGAGGGCTTGTTATTCCGAATATTGAAAAGGGGTTCGCTATTCGAAACCGAATACCGTGTTCATATTCCCGAATTTCAAAAGACGTTCGCTACCGAATGTTTGTTTTTCACATTGTGATAACTTTGAAGCCGATGAGTTCCACTATTATATAGTTTCAATTTATCGAAGTTTGGAGATATTTTCTTTAAATTCGAGAGTATTTGTCATGAAGTTTGAGATATTTTTCTCAAGTTCGAGATATTTTCTCGACGTTTGAGTTATTAATCATCCCGGCGTAAATATTTTTTCAAAGGTCAATTTATTTGTCTCTAATTTTGATATATTTATCTCAAGTTTGATATAAATATGATTATATGTCTAGTGCTGGTGGATGGAGATATTGTTGGTGTGGGGAGGGGTTTGTGAGGAACTTGAGTAGGCCTATATCGAAACCTTCGATTTATATCATGAAGTTTCAGATATTTCTCCAAGTTCGAGACAATTTTCTTCGAAGTTTCATCAGGATATATTTCGAAGTTTGATGTATTATCTCCCAAGTTGGATATTTCTTTCTTCAAAATTGAGTTACTATCAACTATCTCGAATCCGATTAATATCTCGCCATGAACTTTGATCGGCCAGAACTTAGTTAATCAATTTTCTGTCTGCTGTATGTCTGTCTGTCCACGGGTAACTGTTGTTTAACGCCTTATCTGGAGTTTTCCGTAATGTCTACGCTGATAACTTGGTGGAAAGAAGCGGGATGAAGAAGTTTAAAATAGACGAATTCACGTATCTATTTGTCATAATTCACGACCTTTTTCCCCCGCAAGGCTTGTGTACAAGTTTTCTGGATTTTCAATAAGGCCGTATAATGATGCAACTTGGTTGAAAGGAAGCGGGTTGAAGAGTTCTCGCCCTGATTAAATTTTGGGCAATTGAGCTCGTATTTGCTGTATTTTTCGGTACATCGTTACGCAAATGTCCTTCGCTGCATGAAAGTCCTATCATGGTGCACGTCTTTTTTGCAATTTGAAAGTACGTAAATATACGACTTAGGTAGGGCAAATGAGCTAAAATACATATGGCAAAATTTCGGATAGGGCAAAATTCCTTCGGTACATGAAGGACTACTATGCTATACAGCTTTTGCGAAAGGGTCAAAGTGCGCACTTTTCATAATGGGTCAAAGTGCATTTAGGATGAATATGCTAATTAAGTGTCTAATTGCATAATTTAAAAAAAAGCTTGTACAAGTTATGCTCAGAGTGCCGTAATTTAATAATGATTTACTTTGGTGGAAGGAAGCGGTTAAAGAGTTCTCGACATGATTGTGGGCGTATTTGGGCAAATTAGCTGCAAATGAAGCTAATTAATATGGCAAAACATCAGCGAATTTGCTATATTTTTGAAACGGTACGGGGTCAAGGTTGTCCATGCCAATTTCACACAATGAGTACACCATCACCTCATGGATTGCTTTCTTGTTTTGGTGCATTGAAGATATTCATGAGAAACTAAATCCCTGAAATAGAGCTCTGTACCCTCTTTTTATTTTTCACGCTAACAAAAGCATTTAATTTGAGGGTGTCACCTCGAAAACATGTACCGGTGTGAAATCCAATTTCAGAGGTACATAAGTAAAGAACTACAACAACCCCTCTCTCCTTCAAACTTGCATTCAGGATTAGCTTTGTGCAGATTGCAAATATGGTTATCAAAAAAAATGTCAGAGGCACCTTGCCTCTGCTTACAGTTACAGAGGGTCAAATGGCTCAAAGCCACGCGGAACCATACTTTGGGGCCATAAGTCACAAAGTAAAAGTGATATAACTTCCAACTTATGGGCCCCCAAGTTTATGGTCAGAGTGGTTTTTGAGCCATTTTTGACCCCCCCCTGTTAGTTTAAATTGGGGCAAGGTGCATTTTTTCGGTCACACATTGCAATTTTGCATGCCAACAGGTTATCCAGAATGCCAAGTTTTGAAGGATCGGAGGGGTGTTAGTTTCTACTTATGGCCCTCTGAAATATTGAATTTCACACCGGGTACATGTTTTTTTAAGGGACCCCCTCAAATTTAAATTGCTGGATCGGTGAAAACGAAAGAGGTACAGAGCTCAATTTTTTCAGGATTTTAGTTTCTCATGAATATCTTCAATACACTAAAAGAAAAAATCCATGAGGTGATGGTGTACTCAATCGTTGAATTGGCATGGTATGACCTACTGCATGAAGCCATCATGGTTGGCATCTTTTTTTTTGCACTTTTGAAAGTATGTGATATACTTCGGATTAGGTATGCAACTGGCTAATAAAAAATGTGCATATTATTTGCTGTATCACTGAAACGGTACACTCGGATTGGCAAAATTTATTCGCTACATGAAAGACAGTCTGCCATACATGATGTGTGGTTGGGAGCGGGTGGGGTATTGGGGAGGGAGGGGTTTTTGGGAGAGGATGGAGCGTTGGGTTGAGTTGGGGTGTTTGGAGGGGGCACACGGTTGGGGAGTTGGGAGGGGGCCTGGGGGGGGATTTTGGGGGGTGGTGGGGTTTTATTTTTGTGTTAAAGGGAGCAGGTGGGGTTTTGGGAGAGGCCAGGTGGGTGTTGGAAAGGGGAGGTGGGGTCGGGGAGGGGGAGGTGGGTGTTTTAGTGGGCGGGACATGCATTGATAGGGGCAGTTGGTGTTGGGGATCGGTTTGGGTGTTGTCTAGGGGGTTGGGGTTTTTTGGGGAGGGCGTTGGATTTTGGGAGGGGATGGGTTGTTGGGGAGTGGATGTAGTGTTGTGAGAAGGGTTGGGTGTTGGGAGGGTGTTGGGGAGGGGTTTGGTTGTTTGGAGGGGGAGGGGTGTTGTGGAGGCGGGTTTGGAAGGCGAGGGTGTTTGCAATGGAGGGAGTTGGGGGGTAGAGGTGTGGTGTTGAGCGCCATTTGGTGTGTTGGAAGGGGAGGTGGTGTCGAGGAGAGGAGGTTGTGGGTGATTGGGGAAGGGTGGGTGTTGGGGAGGAGGAGGGTTTTTTTTTGTAGGGGTTGGGTGTTGGTGATGTGGTGTGGTGTTGGGAGTGTGGGGTGGTGAGGATGGGGTATGTAGTTGGGGAGTGATATGGGGGTGTTTGGGAGCTGGTGGTGTTGGAGAGGGGTTGTGGGGTGTTTTGGGAGTGCTTTGCAATGGTTGGAAGGAATGGGGTGTTGGGGGGAGGGATATAGGTGGTTGGGTGTTGGGTATTGTTTGAAGGTTGTTAGGTTTTGGGAGGGGGTGTGGGTGTTTGGGGATGGGGAGGGGTGTTGGGAGCGAGGGGGTGTTGGAGGGGGATTTGGAGAGGTGTTGAAGATGGGGTGTTTGGGGAGGGGCTTATTAGTGAGGGGAGTGCTGTTGGGGCAGGGGTATGTGGTTGGATGGTGTGAAGCTATGGGTTTTGTGGGAGGGGACATTGTGGTGTTGGGGAGAGGACAGTTATGGTTTTGGGAAATTGGACGGGTAGGGTGTTGGGAGGAGGCCGTTGGGATTTTGGGGAGGGGGGACATGGGGTTGTTTTTGGAGAGGGGGCCTGGTGAGTGTTGGGGGGGATGGTGGGATGTTGGGGTGGGGCCTGGTGGGATGGTTGGGGAGGGAGCAGGTGGGGTGTTAGGGAGGGGCCAGGTTTGGTTTGAGGGTAGGTGGGTGTGAAGGGGAGGTGATGTCGGGAGGGGTGTTGGGGAGGGAAGGTGGGCATTGGGGGAAGTAGTGGGGGAGGAGGAGGTGTTGGTGGGGTGTTGGGGGGATTTTGTTTTGCAGGGTGTTGAGGGGGTGGAGTGTTGGGGGCAGGGGTTGTTCATTTTTGGTAGGGTGGGTTTTGGGGATGGCGTTGGGATGTTAGGGAGGGCATTGGGATGTTGGGAGGGGGTTGGGGGGTGTGGGGAGGGAGCGGTTGGGGTATTGGCAGTCGCGGGGTGGTATGTTTGGAGGGGCCGGGGTGGGGGTTGGGGAGGGAGCCAGTGGGGTGTTGGGGAGGGGCTGGTGGATTGTTGGGAGGGGGGCCGGTGGGGTGTTGGGGAGGAGCAGTGGGGTGTTGTTTAGGGGGTTTGGGTTTTGGAGGGGGCATTGGGTGGTCGGGATGGAGATCGTGTTTGGATGTTGGGGAGGTGGTGTGCCTTTTGGGGACTGGGGGCAGCGTGTTTGGATGCGACGAGGGTGTTGTGCGTATGGAGCGGTGTTGCCGATGGGTGTTCGTGCGGGGCGGGCTGTTGGGGAGGGGTAGGGTGTTTGGGGGGGAATCCTGTGGGTGTTGGGGATGGGACAGGTGGTGTGTTGGGAAAGGACAGGTAGGTGTGTTCGGAAAGGGACAGGTAGGATGTTGGGGAGGATGCCGTCGGGGTTTGGGGAGGGACGGTGGGGTGTTGGGGAGGTGGCCCGGTTGAGTGTTGAAGGGGTAGGTGAGATGTTGGGAGGGGTACAGGTGGTGTGATTGGGAAGGGCCATGTGGGGTGTGGTGGAGGGGGGTGGGGTGGGTTTTGGGAAGAGGGCAATGGGTATCCGGGGAGGGGAGGGTTTTTGGGAGGGAGAAGTGGTGTTGGGGAAGAGTAGGGGTGTTGGGTAGGTGATGGGGGTGGGGTGTGTGGGGTAGGTTATGTGTGTTGTGGGAGTTGTAGTTGTTGTGTAGGGGTGTGGGGGTGTTTTTGGGGGATGGTATGGTAGCCTGGGAGGGGTATGGGTGTTGGGGGATGGTGTGTTGGGGAGGGGAGGGGGTGTTGGGGATCGTAGTGTGTTGGGGTGTTGGTAAGGTTGGGTTTTAGAGAGGGCGTTGGGTTGTTGGGGAGGGCGTTTGGGATGTTGGGTAGGGGTGTGTGGGGTGGATGGCGCATTGTGGTGGTGTGGGGATGAGGGGGTTGGGTTTTGGGGAGTGGGCCTGGTGGGGTGTTGAGGAGAAGGTGTTGGGAGGAGAGGGGTGTTGAGAAGGCTTAAGGGATGGGGGGGGGGAGTTTGGGTGTTTGGGAGGGGGCAGTTGGGGTGTTGGGGGAGGGAGGGGGTTGTGGGGAGCGGTGTTGCGTAAGGGTTTGGGTTTTAGGAGGGATGGCTGTTTTGTTTTGGGGATTTGGGGAAGGGGGAGGATGGGTGGGTTGGGGATGAGGGGGCCTGTGTTGGTGAGGGGGTGTATTGGGGAAGGGGTTGGATGTTGGGGAGGGGGTTGCAGCATGTTGGGGAGGGAGTGGGTGGTCGGGGAGGGGGCCCGGTGGGGTGTTGGTGCCCGGTGGGTTGTTTGAAAGGCGTGGGTTGTCGGGGAGGGGAGGTGGGTGTTGGGGAGGGAAGGTGTGTGTTTGAGAGAGGGAGTGGGTGTTTTTTGGAGCGGGTGGGGGTGTTGGTAGGGGTTGGTTTTGTTTGGGATTCTGTTTGTGTTGTTTTGGGGATGGGGGTTGGTGTTGGGCGGGGGCTGTTGCGGCGTGGGTTTGGGGAGGGGGTTGGGGAGGAGGTTGGGCTGTGTTGGGGGTGCGGGTGGGTGTCTCTTTTGGGCGGGAGGTCCGGCATGTTGGGGCGGGGGGGGGAGGGGAGGAGGGGGTGTTTGGGGCCGCGGTTGGTTGTTGGGGGAGGGGTAGGAGTGTTGTGGGTTGGTGTGTTGGTATCTAGTGGGAGGATGTTGGGAAGGGAGGGGTGTTGGGAGAGTGATTTTAAGAGGGCTGGTTGGGGAGGGGTGTTGAGGAGGGTTAGGTCTGTTAGGGAGGGGGTCCAGGGTGTTGGGGGAGGGGCGGAGGTTTTGGGATCAGGTTTGGTTGGGGCAAGGTGGGTTGTTGGGGAGGGGGTTGGGATGTTTTGGAGGGGTTTGGTGGGAGGGGTGTTGAGGGCGGTGGGTTTGTTGGTGTTTGGGGAGGCGGTGGTAACGGGGAGGGGGCATAAGGGGAGAGGGGTTTGGTACGGGGAGCCCGGGTGCGCCGGGGTTTGGGGGAGTTGGTGGGGGTGGGGGCGTTGGAGGGGGGGCTTTTTTGAGGAGGTGTTTGGGGTGTGGGAGGGCTCTCTCCATCCTCCTTTGTATCTCCTTCTGACTTGCACGTTTTTGGGGACAAAACCCTGTCACTCTATGACAAGAGTTGCCCTCTGTGTGTGCTGGCTTTTCTGTTTTTATGTTTGTTTACAGCTATAACGAGTTGTTCGAGAACCGCCTTGTTATCGTCAAGGTTCGAGGTTATTATCTCGAAGTTTCAGTTAATAATCTCGAAGTTATACTTATTAATATTGATGATATTATTCAAATTTCTAAGTCTCTTATTATCTCTATCGTTTGATATATTTTCTCGAATATTAATTCGAATTTGAGAAATCTTGAGATAGAGTATGTGAAATTTTGAGATAGTATGTTGTGAAATTTTGAGATAGTATGGGCTATTTTGAGATAATAATTACGAATTACGGAGATAATTAACTCCGTTTACCGGGTTATTTATTGATTTTTCAAATCCCTTCGGTCCTTGTACTTATTAAAATATTCGAAAGGATATTTCAAACAGTTTTAAAACCCTGCGTAATTTTTACAAATAGGACGGTACATTTTACACTGTAAAAATTAATCGTAATTCCGGGTATTTATCAGGAAAAAAGCTGCCGGGAAATTGCACCTATATTTAAAATACGTATTTAGTACGTTTCCTGAAGAGCGATCTTTGGTGCTGGAGGGGCAGGGATGATGATCAAAAGTAAAGTTGTACTGTCTTCAAGTATAGGACCAGTTAACAGCAAGTTTGTAAACAGGTTAGGCCTGGTTTTTGAACAGGTCGGCCTGCATGTACACACTGGGCAATTGTATCTGTTAGGAGTTGAATACATGGGGCCATAACGAGTGGCAACATGGTTGGCAGTCAAACAAAAGAAAGTGACGTAGGATGTTAACTGGTCTATTATATTTGCCGTTGTCCAAAGATATCACTTTTGTCAAACCTTCGGTCATTTATAATCTGAACCGGTATACTGTCCTGCAAGTAAGTAAGGATAAGTGCCCTGTGCAACTATTACAACCGACCAATTCTGACTACTTTTTGAATAATGAAAGCAGCTATTTGAATGTTCAATTAAAAAGAGCCGGGAATCAAACCATTTGCGTATTAGTTTTTTTTGAATGAAAAGGCATTGAAATCGTGACTGTGAACTCGGCAAGTGAATGCATACACAAAGCGTAATCTTTTAAAAATCAATGGAGTGTGGCGAGTTACCATCATTGCAGAGGCCACATTTATTGTTATTTACTTTCTTTCAAACTTCTGCATAAATAAGATTTCCTTTTTAGTCTGTAGGCTTTTGTTAAGATTTTTGTTAAAATACCATTGGGTCTATGTAATACCCTGAGTGACTATGAGACCAGTTAACATCCTCGGACATTCTTTTGGTGACTGCCAATCCATGCCTGCCAATCGTTATAGTACATAGTATAAAACTCAACAGATACAATTTCCCACTGTGTAACAGTCATGCCGACCTATTTCAAGATCCCAGGCCCTAACATGTTTACAAAATTGCTGTTAACTGGTCATAGTACTATAATAACTCCATCGGTAATACATATGAGGATTTTGTGTATGACGTTCTAATCCATGGTTTTTGTTGATAAAGCAATGGCCACCTAACCTGATGAAACACTGATAAGATTTTAAGCTAAATGTTAGTGAGGGGAGTAATGTCAATCAGGGCCAGTCTGATGTAACACGGATGTTAATGTCAGCGTACAATGGATAGGGTTAACATTAAATTATTTTTGCGGTAGCCTTTTTCAGTCCAATAATTCTATCGATATTTTCCTTGGTAAGTAGCTCCTCTCCATGCTAATGGACACGGCTTGGTCACATGTTGGAAGATCGGTCTTGGGGAAAAACACTATACAAACTTGTTCCTGTGATGTGCCGTAGTAACTCCGAAACCCTAACTGATCAATTGTCCGGTAACACATAAAATAGAAGGGTACATTTTCCACAAATTTTCACCGAATTATCGCAATTGTGCCTACTGTTAACGTAATAACAGCAATTTTTTAAAGAGCGCCCCATACTCCTAAACTTTGAGATTTTGGCCACAGGTGAATTGCTAGCTGGCTCGTAAACCTCTACCTGTGAAGGTCAAGCTCGAACATGGCTAGTATAGCAAAGAAGAAAAGAAGGATTTTTTAGAAAATTCTCAAACTTAAAATACTATGTCAAACTGAAACTTCGAGAATTAACTGGAACTCTGAGATAATAACTCGATATTTCGTTACCGAACTCGATTTCGAGAAAATATACCAAACTTTGAAATATTACCTCAAATATTCAAAATATTTATCTTGAAAAGTCGAGAAAATATTACGAAACTATGGTAGAAAATCTCTCTAACTTTTAGATAGGGTAACCCAACCTCGAGATAATAACTGAAAACTTCTAAATCAACTCGAACTTTGAGAGTAAACTCGGTATTTATTTGGAGATAGTGACTCAATATTTCGAGAGACAATATCCCAAGCATCGAGATAATATAACAAACTTTTGAGATAATACCTCAAACTTGGGAATTATATTTTATGTCTCGAAACTTTGAGAAAATATCGCATATATCAAGATACACACACTGGACATCAGAAGATTGCAACAATCAGAAAACGAAATTCATAATCACCAATTGATTTCCAACTATACCATGGATTCTTGACGACTCAATACGTATTTTAATTCCAAAGTTGGGTTTCAAACGATGTTGTTCCCCCAAATCAAAGTGAGTGAAAAAAAACGTTTATTTGATTGTCACGTTGCCATAAAATATGGCGGTAAAAGGAAAACAGAACAAACGATAAACTTGTCGATTGACTGCACCATCAGAAATATAAAGAATATTGCCAAGGACTCTTTCTCAAATGGAATTTCATCCATGATTGGAGTCTTGACCTTCATGATGGCTCAGTTGATGAGGTGCTTGGTAAATTTGAGGAGTCTTAATTAGTGTTACTCGACTCCCAGCACCCTCCTCACAGCGTTCCCGCATTTTTAGACCACCATCACCTTGGTTTAATAAGATATTGATGATGCCAGACGGGGAACGTAGAAGTTTAGAGAGAAAGGGTAAAAACTAGAAATGTGTCGATCTGGATGCAACAAGTAAAATCAGCAGTGACTGGTAACACTCATTATCATGCTATGGAGGTTTATTACAGAGAACAATTAGAAAATGCTAAAAACAAAACATGTTTGCTACTATGAATAAGCTTCGGAACCCCAAACCAAACAATTCCTAAACTGTAATTCAGACTACTGAACTAAGTAGACTCAATTGCCAGGTTTTTCAGCGACAAGGTCTACAAAATCAGACGGGACCTGACCACTGATCCAGGTGAACTCGCGATGAATGATCCAAGTGGGGACCAATACTTGATGAGACGTTCCAATGCATGGTTTAATCCAGTCACTGTTTGAAGAGGTAACCAAGGTGATTATGTCAACTCCATCAAAATCAAGTTCCTTAGACACCATTCCATAGGTGTTACTTAAGGAGAAGGTTGCAACTCTGGCTGAACCATTGAACACTGATCATTAACAAGTATATCCGCACTGGTGTTTTACCAGCTAAGCTCCGGGAAGCTGCTGTGACACCCATTCCCAAACTTCCCTAGACAAGGGTGCTCAAAAAACTATCGCCCTGTGTCAAAATTAGCTGCGTGTCAAAGTTCATGGAGAAACTAGTGAGTTCAAGATAATAAAGGATCGTCTTGTATCAAATGACTTAAATGAGACGTTTCAGTCAGCCTGTAAAGAACGACACAGCACTGAATGAAACGGCACTTATTGCGTGTCCCCCCCAAGACCGATATCATCAATGCAATTCACAACAGTAAGGCAGTTGCAATTGTGCTGTTAGATCTTTCTGCAGCTTTGGATACTGTTGATCATGCCATTCTTTTGGATAGGTTACGTGATACTTTCAAAATTCAAGGTACTGCCTTAAGTGGATTCGGTCTTACCTGCAGAACCCTCTTTTCGTCGGGCGCATTGGGCATGCAATTTCAAACAAGCATCATCTCCCTTCGGTCTTCCTCAGGTTCTGTGGGGTCGGGCCTACTCTTTGTCATAAGTACACATACTTGTTATCGACATCAATCATGCCGGAAGCACAATTATTGCTTAACACATGTTGCTGAGATGTCAGCTCTATTGACATTTGATCCTAAGATTGATGGTGATGCCAAACATGCTGCCAAAAGACTATTCTTTGTTATGATGAAAATCAGTGAGTGGATGCGTTGTAACAAACTCATAATTGAATGCTGAAAAGAACTGAATTGTCATCGCATGTTCATCCTATTACACAAATAGCCTCAAAGATATTACCCATCAGGGTCGGGACAGTGGATGTTCACCAGTCATCGGCAAGTAGAAACCTTGGTGTCGGGTTTGATCAGACAATGTCTATGACTGACATGTAAAGGTCATCATGAGTCTGTTTAACTTTTCACCTTCGCACTATTTACCGGATCCGCCGCGCTTTACTCACATTTGAGATTTGTCATCATCTGTCCGTTCACTGATTTTATTTCGAATTGACTAGGCAATTCACTTTTGTTTGGAATGTCGGCCAGAGACCGGGAGTAAAAACTTCAGATTGTGCAGAATAGAGCAGCCAGGCTGGTGTTCAGATCTGATAGAAGGACACCCGCCACACCACTCCTTAAAGAAGCTCCATTGGCTACCAATTAGTCTTTAAGCTTATGCTTCTTACTTACAAGGGAATTTCCGGACAATTGCCATCTTACTTGTCCGACTACCTTCTCTTTGTTTATTCCTGGCAGGCCAGGAGTGCGTTCGCAGATGAAAAGACGCTCCTCACTGTTCCCGCACAAAAGGTCAGTGGGTGGTGGACAGGGCTTTCAGCCATGCGGCCCCTAGCCTATGGAACTTCTTTGCCTATCTCTGTTCGCCAATCCAAGTCCATTGTTACTTTAAGAAAGCTCTAAATTTCATCGATTTCCTAAGGAGTTGATTGTGTGCTTCAATGTGTTTTTGTTATTGCCTCACAGATATTAATTATGCAGCTGTTTTCTAGTTGATGTTAAGTACTTATTTTATATATACAACGTATTGTAAAAGATGAAACATGTTTTAGGCTAAATAGTAATTACTCTCTAATTGGTAAAGCGATTTGACCTTGTTTGAGAAGGCGTATACAAATGCCGTTTGTATTGTATGATTGGATTGCAATCCAGAAGGAATACGGACACAGGAAGTCAAAAGGTTATGGCTTCAAACAGCCACTTAATGGATTGTACGGGCTCATTAGGGTTTACTTGATTTTTTAGGGGAGAAATCATGGGTGGTTGTGTGTGGACAGGAAACGAGATAAAGTCACAATGGAAAGATAGTGGTCTTGAAATATTCGATTAAATCCGAGGGACACCTGAAATGCAATTTCTAATGATACCTCACGTGATTTACGTAAATCATGTGTAAATACGCGTCCACATTACATGACAAACAGCACAAGTCAACGGGGCCATTTAAAAGGTGTTTTTCAGGGTATCACCGTGGCCTCTTCTGCCATTAATTTCCCGAGTCCAACGGTGGTAAAGTGACTCATCTTTTATGGAATTATCTCATTTCCGGTCCATAAAAACCACACCAATTTTCGCCCTCAACATTTAGAGTAGACCCTGACAAACTCGCAAAGTGCAATTAGCGACTCTCCGCGGCCATTTTGACATTCCTGCTCCTGTATTCCTTCTGGAGTACAATCGGAAGTTATATAGCCAGCTCTAACCCGCCCATATTAAGGGATAAAGAAAATCAATTAACGTTTTTGTTCGCACCACCTGATCTGGGAAACACTTTTGTTTTTTAAAAACCCCCTTTGACAATAATTACGTAATGTGTCGTCAAGAAACTCCATGATACAATTTTAAATAATTTGTGAATTATAAATTGCTTTTCTGCATGTTGCAATACTTGGCCAGTGTGTGGTAATATGTCAACTTGGGATATACCTTAATTTCGAGATAATAAATCGAACTTAGGAGATAAACTAGGAATAATTTGATAACTCGAATTTCGGAAAAATATCCCAAACTTCGAAATATTACCAAACTCGAGAAATACCTCAAAACTTTGAATATTATCTTGAAAGTTCGAGAAAATATTAAGAGGAAAATATCTCTAACTCGTGATAAATACCAAAACTTCGAAAATAATACTTCAAACATGAAATTTTATCTGAGCTCGAAGAAAAGAAATATACGACTTTGGGAAAATCTAAAAACTGCGAGCTCATATCTAAAAATTCGAGATAATATGTCCAACTTCGACATAATAGTCAACACCTTCGATAATAACTGAAACTTATAATAATAAACTCGGTATTTTGAGACGTAATCAATTATTTCGATAAAATATTCCAAACTTCGAGATAATTATCAACGTCGAGATAATAACTCGAAACGTTGAGAATATACTTCGAACTTTGAGAAAATATCTCAAACGTCTAGATAATAATTAACTTTAATACAACGCGGTGGTATTTGCGAGAGTTAACTCGAATTCGAGACAAATATCCCAAACTTCGAAATATTATGTTAAAACTTCGATATAATAAGTGAAAGTTCTAAATAATAACTTCAACGTGGAAATAGCTCGTATTCGAGATAGTAAACTAGATATTTCGAGAATATCCAAAGCTTCGAGATAATAAAGCAAACTTTGAGATTATACCTCAAAATTTGAAATATTACCTAGAAAGTTCTAGAAAAATACTACGAACTTTGAGAAAAATCTCAAAATTCGTGATAATATGTTAAACTTCGAGATAATAACTGAAACTTCTAATAAAACTCGGTATTTTGAGATAGTTACTCGAGGTTTAGAGAAAATATCCCCAACGTCGAGATAATAAATCACAAACTTCGAGGTAAATAACTCAACAACTTGGAAATATTAATATCGAGGAAATATCTGAAACTTAAAGATAATAACCCGAAACGTTGAGAATATACTTCCAAACTTTGAGAAAATATCTCAAACATCGACGAACATATCAACTTCGAGATAATAAACTGAACGTTATTAATAATAACTTTCAACTTGAGATATAACCAGTATATCGAGATAGTAACTCAATATTTCGAGAAAATATCCAAAGCTTCGATATAATATTAACTTTGAGATAATACCTCAAACTTCGAAATTTTATATTGATAAAGCCTACTCGAGGAAAATGTCTCGAACTTTGAGGAAATGTCGCCAAACTTCAGAATAATGTCAATCTGAAACTTCGCAGTTATACTTTGAACTTTGTGATTAAATAACTCGAAATTTCGATACCTTAACTCGATACTTCTAGTAAATATCCAAAACTTCGAGATAATAACTTAAACTCGAGATAATACCTAAAATTGAAAATATATTTGAAAGTTCGAGAAACACTACGAACTTTGAGAAAATATCGCTAACTCTGAGCGGTAATATGACCCAAACCTCCAGATATACCTCAACATCGGGTTGTAATAGTATTATCTTGAAACTTCGAGAAAATATTTACGAAACTTTGAAGAAAATATCTGGAAACTCGAGATAAAATGTGAAAACTTCGTCGAGAGAATACTGAAATTTCTAAATTATCATTAGAACTTTTGAGATAATAATCAATATTTGGAGAGAAAATATTCTAAACTTTGAGAAAATACCCTGTACTTTACAAAAATATGTCTCAAACTTCGAGATATTAGACCCAAAACTTCGACCAAATTCGAGTAGTTACCTCAACTTCAAAACGTTCAGAAAAGATCCAAACTTTAAAATATGTTTAAAAACTTGAGACAATAACTGAAACTCGATCTTTGAGATAATAACACGGTTTAGAGATAATAAATCAATATTTCCAAAAAAAATATCTCAAACGTCGAGAAAATATCTGAAATTTCAAGATAAAACTCCCAAACGTTAACAAAATATCTTAAAACTTCGAAAAAAATCTCAAACTTCGAGAAAGATCTCGAAACTTCATGAAAATATCTCGAAATTTCAAGGAAATATCTCGAAACTTTGAGAAATTACTCAAACAATAAAAAATTATAAACTTTAAGAAAAATATCACCAAACTCGAGGAAACATTTCTGAACTTCGAGATAATAACGCAAACAACGTTAAAAAGGATTAAAAACGTCGTTTCACAGGCTGTTGGGACTCACAACAGTTTAAAACCGCTTATTTTACGTTTATGTTACACATTTTCCCATTTTGAAGGAAAATATTGCTAATCTTAAAGAAATACCTTCAAAATTGATACTACGAGTGAATAGAATTAATACGACATAATAAATAGTGGTGCTTATTTTCTTGCCATCATCTTCTTCACAGTATCCATATTATTCATCATTTCATTGCTCCAATGTAAAAAAACAAAATTCGGAATAGCGAACCTTTTTTTGAAATTCGGAATAAGAACACGGTATGTTGGTTTCTGAATAGCCGACCTTTTTCCCTATTCGGAATAACGAACCTTTTTTGAGATTCGGAATTGCGAACCCCTTTTAAATTCGGAATAACGACCCTTTTTCCAGATTCGGAATAGCGAACCTTTTTAATGATTCGGAATAGCGAACCTTATTTAATTTTCGGTTAAACGAACCTTATTTCTTCGGATAAACGAACCTCGCATAACGAACCTTCGGAATATCGAGATTACCCCTAAACTTCACCGGCTTCCACACACCAGGTTCCTCTCGCGCAAAGGTCATTCCATTCCACAAATCACACGACACAATAGCGTATACTTTCAATATTGTGGAGTTAGCGCGATCGCGATGGTTCCTCAAACCTGAAAATATTTGATAGAAAATTATTAATTGTTTGCAGACTTCAAGGTGGTTTGCAAGAATGAAGAAAGGCATAATAAACCGGGTATATTATACGGGAACTTTTTTAGCTCTATTTGAAATCGACTGTTTAGAGGTAAAGAGCTTGATAGTATCATTTCAATATGTCTGCAATAAGAAAAACCCACTTCTTGTCACACGATGGTACTGGGGACCAGACGACGGGCTAAGACGGAAGACTTGTCACCAGCGCAAGGGGTAGGGGGTGCGATAGTCCAGACAAGTTCTGCAAGAGTCAAGCTGGAGGAAACAATGGCAAAGTAAAGGACGCTGCGTTAGTGATGATCTTTTTATTTGTTGAGAACAATGTTGATACTCTTCTATATAACTATGATTAATTGCTTGATATTAGGTGTAAATAACTTTCATTTTCTAGATCAGTCTCTTGCATTGGCTTTGGGTGCCCTGTCCATCAACTCAATTGATCATCAACCACCCATCACTGAGCGATCCCTATTGAAACTGATGAAAACCATCAACATTATAAGATTGGATAAACCCCAGTATGGGGGGGGGGGAGACACTCCCTTTTCAACAGTGATGTAATGCTGTTAATACCCTCTTTTAAGCATTGCTGTATCCTTAACCCCCATATGGGGCAGGGGCTTTCCCCCCCCCCCCCTAATTTTTTTCTTTACCCCTTAGTTTTCCTCCCCCCTTCCCCCAGTCAAAGAAAATTATGATTTTGGGGCCACAAATCAACCAATGTGGGCAAATATCAGCGATTTTGGGCCAAATTTGGATTTCCCCCTTCCCCCGAATTTCACTTTTTCCCCCCCCCCATTCCCCCCCCCCCACCAGAAAATGAAGTCTGGTGCCACTGTGTGATCGTATACAATATTGATGCCTTAGGTGTGATTGTAACAAAAATTATTGCTTTAAAACTAGCGCTAAGTTATTTCACCCACAGTACTACTCCCTAGTGGGTACTCTTATTAATTAAAAAGCGGAGATCCATGACCCCTGGGTTAGGATATTTGCCTTTGGTGAAGGAGGTTCCCAGTTTAAACCCAGTAGGGCCACTAGCTGGATTTTAATCGGGTAACTAATAATTCTGGATTTAATATATTTGTATAAGACTATTGATTAAAACTAGAGTTCTGCTCTCCCTGTAGTTCCAATTATTGTAAGCTTATGGCAACTCTTTTAAAATTTGGACTAATTCTTTTGTGCCATAGTTACACTGTTCTGTGGAGTTCCATGCATTTAGGTTTTGAGATGTTTTGAGATTGTATTTTCCTAAATAAAAGAAAAAAATAATTTTCTTTTGACATACATAAGCATCTCTAGAGTCTGTAGAAAATTGTCTTACCCATTGTCAACCTATGCGACAATTGTTCCCCCAAGTTTCATGTCAACATGTACAAAGGCTGCCAAATTTGACAGACCCAATGTAGACAACAAGGGTAAGTTTCACCTAAAATTTCATAATGTGAATTTTAAATCTGGAAAAATGGTTACCACATGATGCAGAAGACTCCAAGAATGCCTACAAATATAACATTTCATTGCAAATAATTAATATTTAAGGCATTCTGCAGCTGTAAAGTTAAGCAGAAGCTGTCTGTGTATCTTGGCTTTAAAGGCCGACTCATAGATTTTCCTGAGGAGGCGCCCTCAATGTCCAAAAAAATCGTGTTTTTTTGTCATGTACAGTAATGCTTGCCCATATACTAATCACTGCGTGAATTGCTAGGAGCGTAAATCGAATTCCTTCATATAGAAAATCACAACGTTGTTATAAAATTCCGGATCCGGAATTTTGTTATCACCAGTATCCTATTGGACGTAATACGACCACATAATTGTTTGCTGCATCAAAACGAAAAATAGATTCATCTCAAATTGTGGAATTGTACATTTTAAAAGGTTATTATTTTAGTTCTAGTTGACGATTTTTCATTTTACACAAAAATCATATTTCGATCGCTGATCAGACTTTAAATGTCACTTTCACTACAAACACAACTCGTCATGACGAGATAGTCTATGATAACAGCAGCATCAAATAGTTAAGACTCTCTAGTCATGATCATCATGACTACTCTCCCTTTGGTTCATTTGGACGTGGGCAAATGAACCATGAGAATATCCTGTTTTTTTGGAGGGAGTTAAGTTTTTGGTCCCATGTACAGAGTCCTACCTGCCATTTATATCACAATCAGTTTCGAGAAGTGTCTGGTGGTAACCCCTGACTGCACCAAACCTTCTTTGTTAGTTTTTGAGGATACCCAAGTAGAGTGGTTAACCACTGTTGGGTATACCGCTGAGGTTCTCGTCCTCTAATAGTAATAAAATAAAAAAGCACATGTATTTCTTTTTTCTGTGTAAAATACTTTCCTTTTCCAATACATGATGAAATGTTTATCAATCCTTTTATAGAAGGAATGATGAAGGTAACCTGAAGAACTCACATCTGACGAAGTTTCATTCTGAACTTGTAAGTGAAAGATTTTTTGTGGTTTGTTTGTGTTTATTTTTAAATCTTTTGTGAAATTGAAAACCATAATTATATCGAGTGATTTCATTTTAAGTTTCATTTTGCTTTTCCACTCATGCTTTGCCTTCTCTTGGAAAAAGTGTCACAGGATTGTGACTGATCACGGCCATGCCCTTTCTGGTGCAATATGCCCCCCGTGTTGACCACACTAAAGCCACTACAGTAATTTTCTTCAGGATGTAAAACAACAGCACCTTCAATTTGGGTTGAAGTTGAGGTTTTTGTATTATTGGAAATTGTTGTAGTAGAGCAACCCAGAGGGTATATTGAGTCAATCCCACAATGCACCAGTTTGGGGAAATTTCACCTCAATAAGGTCATGTGATCCCACAAAATTTCCTATTCTTAACACATAAAAACCCTAAATTTTGTGCTTATTGTAGCCCACAAAGCATTAGTACTTAGGGATTTTTTTTGCATGATCATGAACTGTACGGTGGTTCTTGAACTTTGGGGACACTTTTTATCCCTAAGTATTGGCATGCATTTAGTGCAGACGGTGCAGTACAGTATAGGCACATTGCAATGCATCATGGGATTGGTTCAAAACCCCCTCTGAGAGCAACCTGCAAATGGCAAAGCTGAGAACAACACATTTTTAAATAAGGGTGGTTTTTGTGTAAAAATGTTGCAATCCTGACATTTATGACATCATGAAAGTATGAAGTGGCAGTTTTAAGGTATTGAACATTGCAGGTTTTAATGTTCATTTTCTCAAAAAATGCTATGATTAGTTGTTGATATGACACTGGGCAAAAATGACATTTATGTGTGTGTGTGGGGTGTGTGGGGTGTGTGTGTGTGTGTGTGTGTGTGTGTGTGTAAGCTCAAATTTACTGAAATTTCATATACTTCAAAAGTAGAAATATCTCGAGAAACTTACATTAGGCAAATTTCATATCAGTGGGAGGTTCTATAGAATAATGGTAATACTAAGTTTTAATCCATTGGATAAAGTTTGCGAAAAAGTTTCGATAAATGTTCTTTTCCATTCTTTTCTTATAGTTCCGTTATGCCACCCCAATGGATTCAATCCTGATTTTCATCGGTTCCGTGGCTGCCTTTTGCCATGGAGCCGGCTGGCCGGTACTCATGGTTATTTTTGGTGAAATGACAGATGATCTCATCGGGTTTGACCCACCAGACAACATGACGGACTTTCCCATTTTTCCAAACTTCTCCACACCATTCCCGATACCAGATTACAACAAGGAATTTGATCAACAGATGAGGGAATATGCCATCATCTATACCTATGTGGGATGTGCTGTACTAGTTGTTGCTTATCTTCAGGTAGACTTGGGTGGATATAATTTAAAGGCCGACTCAGAGATATCCTGAGGAGGGCGCCCTCAATTTCCAAAAAATTGTGTTTTTTGCATGTACATAATGCTTGTCCATATACTAATCACTGTGTGAAATTGCTTAAGCTTAAATCGAATTCCTTCATATAGAAAATCACAACTTTGTTATAAAATTCCGGATCCGGAATTTTTGTTATACACAGTATCCTATGGGACGTAAGACTGCACATAAATCTTTACTGCATCAAAACGAAAAATCCGATTCATCTCAAATTTCGGAATTGTGCATTTTAGGTTACTATCTTAGTTCTAGTTGACTATTTTTCATTATTACACAAAAAATAATATTCGAAATCTCTGAGTCAGACTTTAATCATCATGCAAGTGCAACAAGATCATAAGTGCAATAGCTGCCATGTGATACATCTGTGTGCTGCATGCCATGTATTAGGATAACTCAATTTATCTTTCCTTGAGTCAGTGGCTCCAGTGGTGGCACCAGGGGGTGGCAGGGGGCAGCTGCCCCCCTGAGAGTTCCAAAATTCGGGAAAAACAGGGGTTTTAAGCAATAAATTGCACAAAAATTAGGGGCTTTAAAACAAAATTATTTAATTTTGTACTGTTCCCCCCCCCCCTCCCATGATGTTTTGCCCCTCCTATGATTTTACCCTGGCACC
Organism: Ophioderma brevispina; assembly: GCA_023653785.1. Taxonomy (NCBI): domain Eukaryota; kingdom Metazoa; phylum Echinodermata; class Ophiuroidea; order Amphilepidida; family Ophiodermatidae; genus Ophioderma; species Ophioderma brevispina. The sequence goes on from JAMKCH010010041.1 coordinate 22,647, forward strand.
GCCACTGAGTGGCTCTTGAAAAGATCCTTCAGGGGACACAGTCATCTGAAGAACCAGGTCAAGAGCTGCTGACTGGACATACTAGTATGCTTGATGGGAATTTCTGACAAATGGCAGCTATTGCACTTACGACCTTGTTGCACTCACATGATGATATGTAGCTTTCAACTCTACTGTAAAATAACAGAATTTTGTAGCAAGAATTTCTTTGTGTGTGAATGGGCCAGGATGCACAATGAGATTTTTATCTCCTTTACCTTTTTTCATTTGTATTTAGGAGTAATATCTTTGGCTGGGGTACTTAAAGGTGGTTGTTCCGATTTATGTGTATTGTGTTCTCTACTTGATATGAGAGCCTGGCACTTGCACATACACCCCATCAAGTACCGTGGGACACAAACTTGCGGTTTTGATGGTAGAGGCAATAATGCATGTTGCAAAGCCCTATTCAATACTGTGCTATTAAAAGTGGTTAACCACTAAAACGGCGGTTTTTTGTTTATATCTTGGGAATGAAATGGATTCGAGGGCTCAAATTTCAGGACGACAATGAGAAAAATACGGCCTTCATCTGATATCAAAATCCATACTACTTCCGGGTAAATCAGGGGGGTCCCAAAGACGATCGGAACATGCACCTTTAAGTTTGGTTTGAGTAGGGTTATGCATGTCCATATGCAGGATTTATTTTGGGGGGTGCGGAACTTTGAAAAAGTGGACTTTTTTGGTAAAAGTGGACCTAACGCCTCTAAAATGGTCTTTTTGGGACATTTTGAATACATCCCCAAAAGTGGACTTTCTTGCAAAATTTCTCTAAATTTAGACCTTTTTATCCAAAAATCAGCAAAAAGTGGACCTTTTGCCCCTGCATACAGGCATGGGGTTTATAAAATTGATCATGCAATACCAATTTTAAAATAAAAAAAATAACAAATAAACCCTCAGTATACCTAAGGCTCAAATTTTGGCCACATTGCTGCAAATTTGTGTACCATTTTTGACAAATTTCACTTTTTTTTTATTCTATGTCGGAAAGTAGACCCATGTTTGGGGGACATATGTGTTGTCATTTTGCCAATAATCCGCCCAATAATACAGCGCAGATCACAAGCTCGTGGGGGTGCTATTTTTTGGTGGCCCATTCAAAATTTGTTGTTGCCCCTTGAATCGTACTGGAGTAACTATTTTAATTTATTATTTCAGCAATGTAAATGGTCTCGCTATTATGAGCCAATATAAAAAGTCCTGGAAAGTGGCTTTTCCATTTTTGGTGGGGAGAATAGGGTTGCCGTTGCACAAATCATTTTTTTGACTGCCATTTGTTTTGACCGACAACCATTTCATTTTTTTCTGTTTTGTGTCAGTATGCAGTGGTGTAACCAGAGTGGAGACAGCCTGCCACCCCTTGTGAGGAATCGAATCATGCCCCTGAACGAAGATATATGTTGTTGCAAACTGGGTCGTATTGATTACCCCACCAATGACCAGTGTTTTGATAAAAAAATATCCACCAGAAGTGGGTTTCAGGGGATATGGACGCCCCCGGGTGCCCCCCATACACTAAAGTGGTGTGCAAACCTTATACACTTCAGTTGTTACGACATGGGTTAATTACTGAACCATTGAATTTGCTGGTTCTTTCTCTGATTTTATTCCTTCTAGGTGGTTTTGTGGAATAGTCCATGTGAGCGTCAGAGTCATCGGTTGAGAAAAGCCTTTTTCCAAGCTTATTGAGACAAGAGATTGGCTGTTTGATAAACATCAGAGTGGGGAATTACAAGCAATTAGCAGAGCAAGTACTGTGTCATTTGTTAATAATGAAGACAATAAAAAATGAAAAGATGATTTTCTGGTTAAAATCGTCACTATGCCTACTCTAGTCAGGCAGGGCCATACCACAGCCACTAACCAACAGAAAACTTGGAACGGCCACATATGTATATAGAAATTCACAACTGTTTTTACCAAAGAAATATTTCTCAGCTTTCAGATGGGGCTATTTTTTTTATGGGCACATGTGGTTGTTAGTTGGATTCAGCATTCGCCTCATAAGCATTGGTTGTGGGTTCGAAGCCCCCACTGTCAGGGTGTAAATAATGATTCGGAGGGCACACCATTTCAAGCAGTTTATTGGAAAGGGCACATCAATTTATAAAGCAATTACATGTTAAATATTAGCAAAACAATAGGATAATTTTCTTAGGGCATCAAGCAACTTTAGCGGCAAGACCGAAGGCAATTGCCCTTCGTTATTTTGGCACCATACCGCTGTCGCCAATGTTTGTGCACTTGGGCAAGGGCCACATTACCTCGCTTGCCTCTCTCCACCCAGGTGAAAAAAAAAAAAAAAAAATATAAATGGGTATCAGCAAATATGCTGGATGCAACAGACTCGCTGTTCAGGATGAGTGGCGAACCCCCCCAGCACATTATATGAGGGGGTCTGGCCCAAATGCCAGCCCGAGAGATGGGCACTCTGCCTGCAGGTGCAACACCATTTGCATTTTTGAAGAAAGCTCTACCTCAGTGAAAATGACCTTAACTTGAACAACATCGTAACTTATTTATGGGCGTCACATTTTAGTTGTGCTTATTGTATAAATTTTCGTAACTTCTTATTAAAGACACTATCAGAGATACCATCGAAAATCTAAATATTTTGAACTTGCAGGAACCGCTTCATTTTTAAAAGTGAAAAATAGTCTATAGACTTCCCATAAGTTATTTTTTTCCAACTGAAAAATTGAACAGAAAAGGAGAAAAACAATGTTAAAAGATTGAATCTGCATTCACTATATTGGTGTTAAATAAGTGTCCAGACGGACACTTCATAAAATATCTGATTTTGCCTTTAATAATTTAGATTGTTTCAGTCTTATCCTTGCACTGAATGTTAGATACCTATACGTGTTACCGACATGCCAAAAATCTGATTTTGGGTGATTTTTTTCATTTTTTGATATAGCAATTAATGATAGTGCCTTTTAAGTAACATATTTAACATTAAAATTTCCTGTTACACTGAAAGTCGGCTCTCTGAAAGCGAAACACACTGTTGTCAGCAGTAACTACCCCCATTTTGCACAGAGAGATTAGCACTATTGATGCTTTTGTGTGCACCAGAAACTATAAATGCTGTGAGGCTTTACACACCCGGGGAGTGTTTTCTTCATGCAGAGACTTAAAAGGGGTCACCTCAATCTAAATACTGTACGGACCCTAGTATAGTCCCACGGGTTTTTGTTAACCTGAAATTAGCTTGAATGTAGGGGTGGGATTATAATAGATCTCCACCATAAAACATGAAACATATGAGCCATCAAAATTTCAGCCCTTCAGAGCTAAACTTATCCAGATCTTTTATGTGTCAAATGATGTGATGATCAACAAAAGACCTTGTTAAAACGAACTGAAAGCATGAAGTAATTAATTTGTAAAGACAATCGGTTTAAAATAATACCAAAACAGTAATGATTATAACAAAAATTGCATGTGATCTATTGCCCTCCAGCAAAAAACTTATGGTGGGAATATAATAGGATTTTCAACTACTCTTCAGATTCTTTCAAAACGGGGGTGTGATTATAATCAGCATGGGACTATACTCGGGTCAGTCGTAATGTTATATTCTTAGAGGCCGCCTGTTTCCCTTATTTTGATATGGGCGGCACATAACACTAAATCACTCACGTTTGGTGTAATGTAGTTAGTTCCGGTAAAAACCAAAACCGGGTGTGAGATATTTTGCTGTTCCTTTGGGAACGGTTTTCTCCAGTGAGGGTGATATATTATGATAAAAGTGAAAGAGTATAACTCGAAAAACTAGATCATCATTGAGATTTATCACATTATTTTTTGAAAATCGATTCTGTGTATAAAATAGGCATCGACTTCGGCCCTGGTCGAAAGCGGCTGAGGCGTGCCCGTCGGCTCAAAATAGTGGTGGGGTGGCGCTGTTCATATGCAATTTTTCTTAAAATCTCTACTAGAAATGATACAAAACATTGCAACTTTTTTGAAAGTTCGTTGTGATCTTTAGGGATCGATTCAAAAAAATTCCAAAATATGTTCACGCGGGGCAAATTAGACGAGCGCGATCTGGTACTTTTACGTGTATTTCAAGGAGCGTTTAATTTAGTGGTGTGCGCCCCCACCACCAAAAGAAACGCTCCCACAGGGCCGTCGCGAGACCATTTTGTCAGGGGTGGTTGTCAACGAAAAAAAAAATTATTGCTGCAGTTAGAGTCCTTTGAAGCGTAGTGAGCGTAGTCTTTGTCAAAGGACTCGGTTTTAAAACCATGCAACTAACGGCATTGCGGTTCGGGGCCCACCTTCCTAAGTATAGATGCCCTGAGACATTTTCTTGTTGATCGTTAGAACCAAACTGCACACCACAAGTGCCTGTTGAAACAAGAGCGCAAAGTGGAAAATCCTTAAACGGTGGGGCCAGACAGAGGCCGGTCAAGGGCCCTGGGTGGGATGCAGAGGGTCAAGGGGCGGGCGCCCCCGGAAGCGCTGGGATTTGAGCTATTCAGAACTTCAAGATGGCCACTTTTGAGGGATAAATATAATCAAATTTTTCAAAGAAAAGATGGTTTCCAAAATTTTGTCACAGAGACGGGACAAATGCCCCAAAGGGAACTACACATAACGAGCGTTAATGTCTTTAACGGGTGGGATATGTAGGAGCAGATCTAGAAGCCCTGCCGGGGGCCAGGGGGCGGAGCCCCTGAAGCTCATGTATTGGAAGCTATTAGAACTTCAAATCAATGATAACTTTTGAGGGGTAAATATATTTTAATTAATTCAAAAAAATTACAAGTTCTAACTGTGCTCACTGAGACGGGCAGGATAAGCTTGTACTATGAAGGCAACTACATAATAGCGAGCGCCAATGGTCTTTAAACGGTTTGCCAAGTCTTTAAACGGGTGCGGGTGAAGAGGTGCAAGAGTAGAGTCCCTGCGGGGTTCCAGGGGCGGAGCTCTTGGATTTTAGCTATTAAGACGGGTATTTTGAAGGGTAAAGTATGGTAAATTATTCAAATGAAAAAATGGGCACTTAACCCAACCGACGGCCAGAAGACCTTTAAGTTTTATGATAGCTGGGGTTAGGGAATCGACCCCTACCATTTTTTTCTTGACCACTTCAGCTCCCCGGACTGAAAATTCCCCTACACTGGTAGACCCAACTATAGGAGGAGTGCCCCATGGCTCCCCTCGCGTTTGCCCATGGGGCCACTGCCAAATTTATTTTACCCCGTTTGATCACAATAGTACTGTTAGCACATTAACAATCATGATTACCGTTGGGATGCACTTGAAACAAACAGTTTGACTTGAGGGGAGCATTTTCAATATTTGTGAATATTTTGGATTTAATGCTAAGTCTGGAGTTCAATCTTATGCGTTCTGATGCCGTTCTGCTTTTGTTTCTTCTTTCGTCCCCTTCGTTTCTCTTTCTTTCTCTTCTCTTTGCGTCTCTCTTTCTCCTCTCTTTATCTTTCTTCTCTCTTTTTGAGGATCGCTGGGGGGTGTTCACCCCCCACACCCCCCCATGGCGACGGGCCGCGCTCCCATGAATACACATACTTGACTTAAATAAGTTTCAAATTTCACCCCCTGACAATCAGATTTGATGTTTTGATATTTCTATATCAAAAAAAGATGAAAAGGTTTAAAATCAGGACGTAATTTGATACCGATACAGGATAGAATTCGAGTACAGGCTTGTGTATAGCGCCACCACTTTTTCCACCCACACGTAAAACACATAGCCGTATCCGAGCAAGGAGTACTTCCGAAGCCTAATTTAATTTTTAGATCAAATTTATTTTCCTATATATTCCAAGTATATAACATTGTCTGTACTATTCATAAAATGTAGCATTTGACAATCAAGCAAGTAGCTACGCACCATGCCACACCAATTTGCTTCAATCGACGGTATGTTTTACCGGAACTACTCCCCCCTTACACAAAATGCGGAGTGATTTATTGGTGTGCTCCCTTTGAAATACAATTTTTTTAGTTTTCTTTATTTTCATAAACCTTGATTCATTCTAAGAAAACGTGTCACTTATTATTAAGTATATTCATCCGATTTTGAAAATAGGCCTTTTGAACGTGGAAAGTCACCGCAGAAGTGCCGTAAATGCGCTCTTTTGACAAATTGCCAGCTATGTGGTCTGCCCAATTGCAGTAGTGTTGTGTTAATAGGTTTTTATGAAAATAATGGCGTCGAAGAGTTAGAAATTGAAAACATTTATGGGAAACAAAGCCGGATGCAAACCACAAGCTCTAGGAAGCGATTTCATGGTGCCTAGGAGTAAGCGAGGTGACGCGCCGCCCCCCCTCCCCTTAACAGCATTAAAAACCGAAAAAATGACTAATGTGCGGCGCCCGAATGCAACCGATAGTCCATTTTGCTCCCACTCTCCTTCTCAGGTTGGGGATATTGTTGGGGATAAGGCTAGGTTATATTTAGAATAAGAGTTTATAGTTGGTTTAAGATTAGGGTTAGGATTAAGGTTGGGTTATGATAAAGCTAGGGTTCGATATGTTAGGGTTTGCGATCGGTTAGGGTTAGATTTTGAGTTAAGGTTAGGGTTTGGGTTAGGGTTTGATTTTGGGGCCTAGGGTGGGTGAGTTAGGGTTTTAGAATTACCGTTAGGGTTCGGGTCGATGGCTAACATTGGAGCTGGGACTAGGCTTTAGGGGTATGAAAATGCTCGCGTGGACAGCCACGAAAAGTTACCTACAAGATGGTAATGTGTATGACCCGATTCTTGCCTCTTAAATGGGCTTACCGTGGTCTTTGGGGTTGTACAAGGTTAGGGTTCAAAGAGAGCCCGTTGGAGACTTTATAAAAAAATAAATTTATCAATTTATTAAATGGT
>JAMKCH010010042.1:0-51792 GCA_023653785.1 Ophioderma brevispina
GGTTGATTCTACTTCGGTACCTGTTCGCACAAATATAGCACTTCCGTATTGTCGATGTGGTCCTCTCGGTGCAATGACCCTTTCCCTTCCTGGTACGGATTGTTGGAGGCGGTAGGTTATTGATTCTCTGTGTGTTTCCGCAGACATAGGACATCGCAATGGAGATTTGACAACACAAATCAGCAATGATGGTACTTGTTGCACTGGAAACACCTCCACATTCCAACTGACACTATAGTCAATGCAGAACTTAGAAGAATGCCTGCGTGAGGTCCAGCCATGATATGGGTATGAGCTTAAGAAATGATGTTAATGGAACAACATTGTTTGGGATTGTAGAGATTAAGTTCGCGCTTCGCTTCTGCAAGTTTTAACTTTGCTTCGCTACGCAGCTTAACAGGGGAGATCACCGACGGTTCTCTACTTCTCCCCCCAAAACAACTAAAAAACATAAAATTTTTTTCCAATTAAAATCCATTCCAAAAATGTATTACATCTTTTGAAAGTGAGCGGGAGAAGCAGCAGCTCCCATTGGGAAGTGCTTTATCTACAACAATTTTCCATCAGGTTATGCCTAGTAAACGCAAACGGATGGATGAACGGGCAATAACCTGACGGCCGATTCTATGTCGGTTTTAGCCATACAACCCCTTTTCCAGCGCTCAACACCACTACCCTGACCGCCACGTCCGCTTTGGTCTGTACAAGTACACATATCCCTATCTATAAACCCGTCATTTATTGAAGTACCCTCAGGAAATGACCAGTGTTGAATAAGATGATATTTTCTGCTCTGACTTTGGTACAAGACCTATCGTGGAAACAATTAGCCTAGACAAAGGACGTGTATCAAAAGGGCCTCTGCAAATTCTACCTAAGCGTCCAATTTTCTTTTGTTTACATTTTTTCCAATGCCTTATCTTGCCATTAGCACCAGAATTTTTAAGTTTGAAAAGCATCCCTTGCAGTGCATCAAACCCATTATAACGCATCTGAGCCAAATCTGGAAACATCCAAAAAATTTTTGGCAGAGTTTTTGTCTGGATATTGACGTTATGGCAAGAACCAACACGTCATTCTTAATAGGGGAAGGATACTTGCACAAACACACCATTGACCCTTTACAGACCCCTTTACTGGCACAGCTGCATTTTATTGTTTGGCACATTATTTCCCATGTCCATCCCTGGAACAAATTGGCAACATTTGTGCTTGAACTGCATGGCTTTTCGTGTGCGCAAGATTATTGGCAAATCGAATCACAACCTTTTACTTGCTGCCTCCCTCCACCAAGGCGAAGAGCTAACCCCCCTCTTTGTGCCCAATCTGTTGAAGACTGACGGTTACTGTTGAGAAGGTACGACCACCCGAGACGCTTGAGAACAAACCCCTTTGCACAGGGGACCCACATACAAGGCCCACACCTCGTCTCACTTATTGCCCATGCCTGACCTTTGGAGGATCTGTTGTGCCTAAGCGGACTGTTTTATCATATTAGTCCGCCACCCCCAGCCACCAAATCCTTTGGAAGCCTGTTTTGTGTCGTTCTAATTTATATTCTATATTTCAATAACTCCTAAGTTTTGTGCTGATGAACCTGGGGATAAACTGAAAAAAAATAAAAAGGCAGAAGTCCAAATAAAAAGGACATTGATTGACATTTGGCTTGTTGACTTTCCCAAATAAAAGCACCATGCTATCAACAGCCAGTGTCTATCAACTGTGGTACATTCAACGTTGGCCTCCATCAATCCAAACAAAAGCCAAATCAATAAATTCCCTTTAGCGATTTGCATTTCTGAGTGAAAAACATTACACGCAAGAGGGTCACTAATCGAAAAACTACTTGATTTTTGGCGTGTCCCTGAAAGGCCCTAATCCCGACAATGGATTAGCATTATTGACTTAGCATTCTAAAGTCAAAATTACTGTTTGTGGCTGCTTGAGGTTTTGCTGTACCACCGGCTGCTGAATTAATTGTTGAAAAACTAATGGTTGAGCGCTACTGACGGCCGACCCACTGTGCCAAAATTATGAATGCCCGAAGAATGCCGATGTCATACTTCCGGGTTAACGAACTGTGGAGTTGGAAGTTGCGACCACTACTTGCACTATCACTTGAACTGGCTTGAGAATCGACGACCCGCCGATTGGTTATTAGCGGAATGGCTTTGGATATTGGTAGAACACGTTGGGCTCCGAACTACCGTCGAGACAGTAATCAAAGGATACCGCTGGTTATTCACGTGGAAACATCGGAAAGGCGTTGAACACTAGGTATGAGCCGAGGTATGACCCCTGCTTGTACTCGGAACGTATCCTTGCGATACGTTTGTTGTTGTAGCGGTTGTAAACCGGTATCGGAACAGGCAAATTTCACGGGGACCTTGTTCACCCGTTTATCAATTCATAGCCACGCTTCTGGGACCTAGTCTGTCTTATTGATGAAGTACTGGGCCCGGCTTGATCCCACATTTGCAAACGTTGCATACGCTGGTACTCGCTTCTTCCCATTTTGCGATCCAATTTATGTCCAAATCACCCAGAAAGTGAGGAATCGTCCCCGAGATCCGAAGTAAATTTCTCATCTTTCTCTTCAAAAAACAATCCCACACGATCATAGATGTAAATAGCGATGATTGTTGATGATGTTGACTAAGTCGAGATGACGATGTCCAAAATTGAATTTAACAGACGCCAAGCAAGCATCCTACGCACGGCACAAACAGATGAATTATGATGCCAATAGCTCACAAAGGATGATGACCACAACGCGAGCGCCGATTTGATTGGTCTGCAGCCGTAATGACCAAAAGCATTGACAAGCAAAATTAACATAACAAAAGCCCAGTGCACCACCAAGCAATGGAAAGGCCCAAGCAAACTTTAGACAGTGGACAAACCCGTTTTCTTTCGATTAAACTTCATAAAACGTTATTATAAAACGACATGCTAAAAGTTTACCTTTTGCTGGTTTTAAAAAAATCCCACTTTACATAAATTCCTAAAAAGTCACTTTTATGGAAAATTATAATACAGGCTTCAATGGGTAAATGAAATTTCCAACTATGAACCCTTTCCCCCTCAAGAACCGCAATGCCGCTTTGCAAGGATGTGCGCTTTACTATTTAGCAACATGAGTGGCATTCTATTTCTTGGGGTGGAAAGACCTCATTTTTGCATTTTGTTTTTGTTTTTTTGGGGGGGGGGGCAGCACACTAAATGGAATTGCCAAAAACAATTTTTTTTTACAAACATACTATACCACATCACCTTTAGGAAAGGAATGCTAACCTACCAAGGGCTCAGTTCAGTAGCCTTGGATGGACACATGTTAACAACAGCTGACCATACATGTTCTGGGTATCATAAATAATACTAAAATACAGGGGGTGTATTTGCTCAATATATTATGGTGAAAGCAATTGAACTGCGCCATAGGAATTGGGATTTTATTAAAGTCTGACTCAGAGATTTCTGAATATATTTTTAAATATATTAATAAAAAATAGTCAACTAGAACTAAAGATAGTCACCTAGAATGCTCAATTCCAAAGTTTGAGATGAATCCGATTTTTCGTTTTGATGCAGTAAACATTTATGTGTATATGACAGTGCCATAGGGCACTGTGTATAACAAAATTTCCGGATCCGGAATTTTTAAACAAAGATGTGATTTTCTATATGAAGGACTTCGAATTGAGCTTAGCTATTTCACACAGTGATTAGTATATGGACAAGCATTATGTACATGCAAAAAACACAATTTGTTTGGAAATTGAGGGCGCCCTCATCGGGAAATCTCTGAGTCGGCCTTTAACTCATCATAGCGCGGTCATGGCCCGCGCTTTATGCGGGCCATTGTGTTATATTCCAGTAGGCAGTTCAGGTGAAAATAAGTGTCTGCATCCGTGGGTTTAAAATGTATTGAATTCGAAAGAGAGACTCTTCAGCAACTCCGAACACTTCGAATTTTTGAAATCGGACATTCCGTTGCAAACTTATTCAAATTTTTGTATTTGTACATAACAGTCATTTGGAGAACAAGTGTCAAAGGTCAAGTCTTTTATTTTCTTTATTTTGCCATGGCACCATGGTAGTGTCCTCTTTCAACACAAAAATAAGTACAGAATGTAAACGATAAAAGGGATACACTTCATTTTTTTAGGTTATGTTCCTGATATATGTACCTACAGAGTATTTATCTCTCCATTTACCAACTAATTTGAATAATTTTTGAGGAAAAATTTTTAAATTTTGTGTTTTTCAATGAAAAGGAAAATAACCATTTCTTAATATAGATGTACTTTAAGAAAAACTTACACACTATCATTCTGCAACTTGCAGGATTTTCTCTTAATACACTCATATACAGAATTTTGCAGCAACAGAGTCTATTCGATACCCATACTTTACCCTAATTAGCATATTTTGACCAAAAATGAGCAAAATTTGCATTTTTTAAAAATCACAATGCAAACAATCTGAAAATTTCAGGAATTTTTCTATGAGCATAAACAAACATAATTATGAACCAAATGAGCCTAATTAAAGCTCTTAAATCATTGTAGATTGGCCTAATAAATATAATTATTTTTACCAAAAATGTGCAAAATTTAAGAGTTTTGTTATTTTCTTGCATTTTGTGAGAAGTTTACAAACTATCAGTCTGAAATTTTTATGGTTTCCCCTTCAAACCTTTACCAACACAACTATGAAGAGAGTGAGTTGTATGAAATGTTACATAGGCCTAATTTGCATATTGTTGCAAAAAATGAGCATATTTGAGATTTTTTATTAAATTTTGCATTTTGTAGGAAGTTTACAAGCTATCAATCTGTAATTTTCATGCATTCTTCTTCCAATCTGTACAAACACAACTTTGTACATAATGAGTTGAAAATTTATTTCATGACCTAATTTACATATTTTTATCAAAATGCGCAAAATGTATATAAGGCTCTTTAGACCCCCATTTTCAGCATCATTGGCCCCCAAAGATGTCATATTTTTAAAGGTTTGCCACTCTCACCCAAAGGCCCCTATTTTTTGGAGAATTTTGAAAATTGACACCAAAATAACCCTATTATTTGAAAATTTCGACTTTTTTTGATAATTTAGCATATTTTTTGTCCAAATAACACCTATTTATAGAAAATTTGGCTGTCTCTCACCCAAAGACCTCTATTTTTCCATGTTACCGAATGCCACTGGGAAAAAAAAAAAAAAAAAAAAAAAAAAAAAAAAAAAAAAAAAAAAAAAAAAAAAAAAAAAAAAAAAAAATGGAGGAATATAGGGGAATGGGAAGAAATTTGTAAGCGAGAGAGTGCAACATGAAATTTTTCATCAAGAAGGGAGGAGGAACAATGAGCTTTCAACTTTTCATTTTTTTACCGGAAGCGAGGAGGGAATGCGACCTTTCTCGCCGAAAAAAAGTTGAAATCCTCCCTTTCTCCTGGTGTAAATAATACATGACCCGTCCCCTAATATAATTAATAAGCATATCCTTCAAGGAGCAATTGAGGGACATGCTATAAGGGCAGAACAGAAGGTCTAATCAAGTAAGTGTAAAATTTTGGCAGATTAAAGAGACATGAGGAGATTTACAGAAAGAAGCGCCCCCAATTTTTGTTGAACCCCAGTTTTTTGCATATTTGGAATGCTTACCAATAAGCCGAATACGCCGTCTTTATGTAGTAAGATGATGATTTAGTACTTTCTGTCGTGGGGACGATTACGATAGCAGGCAAGTTCAAAACAAGGTTTGCGGTTTTCTTTTGTACTTGTTTGTTCAATAAGCCTTCGAATCGTTCTCGGTAGGTGGTCTACAACCGATTCCGTGAAGTTTGAGAGAAATTCGTATCCTAAAAAAATCTCCTCCTGTCACTTTAATATTGGAAATGCATTTGGTTTTATAAATGCTTCATTACCTCACTACGAAAGCGGCCTTTCCTCCCCACAATAACGGCACAATCGGATGATTTAATGTCATATAGGCATGTATTACATACTTTTCACTGAGATACAAACTATATATTTTGCGACCTTTACATCACAACTGTCACTAAAGTACAGCGCCGCCACGTGAGCGCCACAATGCATGCCGCAATAGGGTTGCCATTTCAAGCATCAAGTTTGGAATGCAAGCTGGTTTCTTGGTGGCACTTTACGCATTACTCATATTAGTCTTCTTTTTGGAGCGCTGTTAAAAAAAAAAAAAAAAAAAAAACACATACATCAATTTGTATCACTACCGATTAGTGTATATGCAAAGCGGCACCCACAGTATGTGGAAGAAGCGGAGGCAGCCATTGCTTTCTATTGTTGGTACTCTATGTTTTCTTTGTGGTCGGCAAAACATGCAAGACGATGAATTTCTAAAGATTACGTAACGTTTTGCCTCTCTATCTATATAGAACCTCTTTGGATACAAACTATATATTTTGCGACCTTTATATCACAACTGTCACTAAAGTACAGCGCCGCCACATGAGCGCCACAATGCATGCCGCAATAGGGTTGCCATTTCAAGCATCAAGTTTGGAATGCAAGCTGGTTTCTTGGTGGCACTTTACGCATTACTCATATTAGTCTTCTTTTTGGAGCGCTGTTAAAAATACATAAATTCTTTGATCAATATGTAATCTAGCATATCTTGTTGATTTTCTGGAAATATTTTCGTTGTGGAGAAAAAAATCGCGAATTTTTCAAAATTCATATCTCAGCAACCACACATCTGATTCACAATCAACAAACACCCAGCTGTAGCTTGTCATCAGAACTTTCCAAAAACTCACACTCTGAAGGCCTATAACCAGTCGCAATGCTCCGATTTACACATTTCGTCAGTCACCGTTAGTCAACTTAAATGCTAAACTCATCAAAAGTGGTGCCATGCGGCGTGGTCTATGTTTACCATGCGTTTCCAATGGGGCGTTGAAAGGTGCTCGTAAACTTGCTCATTTTGTGAGATGACATCTTATTTTTCGATTCCGTTATATAATGTTAGAGGGAAGATATGCTGCAACAGCATATTTGAGTGGGAATGACATTGGGATTAGCATTATTTTGAATTAAATTGATGATTTCTGTAGAATGTGTTTGTTCTCTAATCACACACACGTTCAGTGCAATAGATCGGTCACCGATTACGTAATAGGTAACTGAACTGCCTAATTCCAGAGTTTGTTTGGTGTGAAGACGGTTATATAATCCAAATCTTGGCAGCAGTATTTGGGTTTTGTTATAAAGGGCTGCCTCATGTAGACTCTTTGTGGCTTATGAAGGACAAAGGTCTATGTCGGCGTTACTTTCAAGCTTTATAACAAAGGGCAACTATGCAACACCTTCCTGTTTCCCCATTTAAGTAATAAATTGTCATTAAAATGGAGCCGGAGGCATGCTCATAGCTTTGCTTTTTCCAGAGAGTATGCCCCTGATTTTTTTCAAACTTTTCTCATTTTTCTTGATACAAGTGTACGTGTATTTTAGGGATAAAAACACCTTGCGTACATGATAAAGTAGTCGTAAACAACAACTCAAAATCGATGGTGAACCATAACTATGATGATTATAGAGGGCCTCCTCTCCTTATCCGGCGATGTCCTTTTGACTTTTCCATTTCACGAGGCGAAACCTGAGTGAACAGTCAAAATTGGATCGAATGATATATATTTACTATTGCACGAATATACACGAATCCGGTTTGACACATTCCAACACTCACGGCAGCCAAGCCTGGGGTCATCCTCCTGGCTGAATTCACCCAATTGTGCCAGATTAAGTGTAGCTTTTTGAATTCTCCCTTAATCAAGCGTGGTACAGACGTACAAAAGTATTTGGGTAGGTTTTTGGGCCCAGTCATGGCGGATCAAATCTGACCATCATTTGGCTGGTCGGATTGTGTCTATAGCAGTCAATATTTGTTATATATCACGCTATCACTTGTTGTTGTTGTTGTTTTTTCATGCCATGTAAGGCCATAACACAGACACGGTAGCCTAGACGTTCAGAAAAAGTACCGTACATAGGAACTAAGATCCGTTGACAGTAATAGAACAAAAATAACCTACCTGTAAAACTCCCAGGGTGTAACAACCAAATTGAGGTACAACTGGTATATGTTTAATCTTAGAACTGAAATCTATCATAAAACGTATTTAAATCACCAGTTTGTTTAGGGGCATATGACATTGCATTTGGCAACTTTTTTTCTCAAATTTGAATATGGCCTAGCTAGGGGATGGTTCATGGTGAAGGGATTATGTGAAGATTTTTCAGCTCCGTGAAATTTCAGCTGCAAATGCTGCCTTAAGGAGAGGGGGCCAACCGGCCAAGCCAAAGATTGTACAGATTAGACAATAACGTAGTATACTTTTCAACACGATTGGAACAATTTAAAAATTTGATCCCTGTACAATCTTTGTCTAGGTCCCCATTGCAGCACTTAAGAATCACGTTTCAGGCTGTCTACATATTTAATCACTCAATCCTTTTGTACTCGAGATGTGTTACAAATGTCTGCTAGCTCCCATGCTATAAGTGGAGCCTGCCAGAAAGCTATAAAAAAGGCTAATGAACACACAAGTCCACAGTTAGAGAACATGTTATAAGGAGCAAAGGCCACCAGATCGATTGGGAAAACGTCTAAGTGTTGGAGCAAGAGCCTAAAGAATTTTCCAGGAGAATTTTTAAGCAATACACATCAGAACAAAAACCCTAACTTGAATCGCGTCAGAGGACTAGACTTAGATCATATTTGGGATAATCTCCTTACATCTTAACTTCTTATGACGTGATCCCTGAGTCTTATGACGTCATATAAGAGAGGATATCCTCTCAGTGGACAGGAAGTACCATCACAACACCTCCATCTGCTGATGACGCTGGTCGGACTAACGAAAACGTTCCAGGTGAACGAAATATTTCTAGTGTTGAAGTAAAAACACAGTTTTCGATCGAAATACTCGCAAATCGATCAACCAGGCTTCTCCACTAAACATAAAATTGAAAAACTGAAAAAAAAAAGTTTCTTGAGTTTTCTTCGAAAAACTGGGTTTTTATCGAAAACCCCACTTTTTCAACTTTATGGTTAAAAACCGGGGTTTCAGCCGACCGGGTTTTTCAAATTATTGGACCTTAAGCCTGCCGTGGCCGCTTATCTTTCTCCGTTAAATCAGCGAATTCCCTAATAAACTGTCTTCAACATCTCGACTGTTCGCAAATGACTGTTTATTAAACAGGACTATTTCTACATCATCTTACTCCAAAGCCCTTCAAGACGACCTGGACAAGTTCCGAGATGGCAGATTAATTTGCAGATGTAGTTTAACCCTAGCAAATGCTACGTGATGCATTATGTCATAAGCTTGCAACCTTCAACACCATGGCTACATACAAGCTATGCAATGAGAAGCTTGCACTTGATAAATCACATCCTCACTTGGGTAGGGCCTATCCATCAGCTAGACGATCTTGGTTGGAATACCCACGTAAGCCATGCTACACATCTAATGTCATATGGTTGTCTTGCGCGCCGTAATCTTTTTCTCTGCCCAGAGATCGAATCTTATCTGCTTATGGAGACAGCTTAGAGAAGCCTCGTCAGACTCCATGTAGGGGCCTAGAGTATGACACTGTTGCATGGGATCCTCATATAAAAAGATCCTGGAAGAATCAAAATAGGAACTGCCAGGTTCACCAAACTATAACCGAAAAAAGCACAAAACTGCTTATGGTGTTGAAGTAAAAAAACACAACTTTCAAGACATTAGTGTTGATTGTGGTTAGCGGAACACTTAAACCTAAATTAGTTCAAAACAAAAAATATGGTAGGTTTTCAGAAAAACATTTACTTTTAAAGGTGCATTTGCATATTAATTGCATATTAATTGACAGGATTTTGTCATAATATTTTGCAACATACTTCATAAAAATAATAATGTCATGATAGATTAAAATTATAAACTTGAACTATTTTCTACCTACCTAGATTGCGGTCAGTTTTGACCCTTGAAATTATAAGCAGTCTCAAGACCAAATAAATCCATTTCTGAGTTTGAATTTGAAAGTAAAGCAGAACGTTGGCCAATTTATATACGTAGATTTTGCTGGACGCACAGTATCATGTTGCCAGATTTTGTTCTTGATTGAGGAATTTGTAGTTTGTGTCCCACTCCAAGTGTCCCACGTACCCCATTTTACCCTATTCCTTTCATTTTATTATTTTTTTTTTCAAATTTAAAATGCCCATTTTGTCTCTAAATTGTTAGTGTTAGGTCATATCAATACCTTATATTACTGTTCTTTGTGAAAAAAAGACCCTCAAAGTTTGATTACCCGCAAGAAAAAAATAGAACAGATATACACATGAAACTTCTGGAATTTTCATTTGAAGAATGAAACTGTAGACGGTGTAAATTTGAACTTTGTAGCATATCTCTTTCTACCTTAAGCTTACAACTTATCAATCACCCCTCGTACCTTCCAAATGCGATTCTGTAGCAAGTAAGGGACTTCCACGCACAATGTTCCCAATCACAAACCGCGAAAGCAGACGAAACATGCGTTTCGAGGAACGCTTTATTTTTAAAGTTACATGTGTATCTACGTAATGGTGGCCATTTTGATTCTATAGCAACCATTTTTATTTTTTTTATTATTTTCATAGCCTATGGGGTATTTAATTATGTTAAACAGATAAATGAAGAAGAAACTATTTAAAAGCATACTCCTTTTCAGTTTTAGGTCAAATGTCTAAAACAAGGCGGTCATTTTGAATTTAAAAATAACCGCCAAAAGGATATCTGGAACAAAGCACGGTACCAACTCTAATTTTTTTCTCTATAAATGTAAGGAAGCCAAACAAATTGGTTCCACTAATAGAAAAAAACGTACTAATGTAGCAGAGAGAAGTCAAATTACTTAAGGTCATGTACTACTACGCAGAAGGATCGCATGATCCGCAGTGTCAAATGCTGTTTACAAACCAACCAATGCCAACGCAGCTTCCCATGCTCATCACAGCTTCAAGTACGTCTACTAAGTTTACTCCTGAGCAATGCGTTCGATGATCTTGTTCACCATAGGAAGGTTTGATACAGGAAGGAAATTCTTCATATCATCACACTGAAGTTTGTCTTCTTCGGGAAATACTTAACAAGCTCCTGCTTATTACACTCAGGAAAATACTACTTTGAAGAGATGGGTTGACAATTGTAGTAATAGGTAAACACTCAGTTAAGACGTCCTTGGTGTGGGAAGTAGATCTAGAGGTTGCGTCTTCATACCAGAACGCTTAATGGTCGCAAGAACTTCATCAGCGATAGATCTGAATCTCTCAAGTCGAGATTCACACATATGATCTGATTGTGATAAAAGATTCTGCTTTGGTGCTATATATACAACAGTAGCAAGATCAACACATCACGGATTTTGCGTATTCTTTCATCAGAGAAATTGCAGAACTGATATGGAAAAATCATTCTTGGAGTCACAAACAGGTAGGGTCTTGAAAGACAGTATTCATTTTTCAAACTTGACAAGATCTTGGGCATTTTTGTCTTGTCTTGCATAACTCTTGAAGTATCTTCCTGTCAATCGTTAGTTGAGATTTCAGCAATTTACATTCAGCTCTGCGTTTCTCCGTTTCAGCTTGTTGAGAATATTTCCCTAATTTACAGTTTTGCATGAATTAAGGAAAATTCCTCACTAAATATTTTCCACAAAATGGTTACTGGCAGCTTCAAACCCAGCAACTGGTTGCTTGCCGATTATTTCCGGTTGGAAGCAGTTTCTATTGTTCAACACAATGAAACACGGTTCGATCTCCTTTACTGCCGGTCAACAGACGGGTGAGTTTTGGAGCCTTCTCTTATGTAGCATGCAATGCAACGGATCTTCTATAACCAGCACAAAGACTCTTATTGTTTGTGTAAGCTTAAGTTCCTTATGATGAACCACCTAAACTTTATGCTCTTTATACACCACCATATGGTAAAAAAAAGAGAACGGACAGGCAACGTACGTCATTTCTATCACTTGTTCGTCACCTCTTTGGTGATAGTGAAAATATGCTGCAACCAGACCAAATTACAACCTTAACCCAGGATCGCAGCAATTGGAAGAAGCTTGTAGTTGCCTGCTCCGCAGCAGCCAAAGGATGATGATGATGATTCCTTTACTTTTGTACAATACTTCAGTACCAAGCCTAATGTTGAGTGCAAGAAGATTGTCTACATTTTTGGAAATGTTATTTACGTTATTTAGCATAAATTTATTTAGCATAAATTTGGTAAAAATTTCATTTTTTGGTTTATTTGCACAGATTCCTAGACAATCAACTGTGCCCTCCAATGAAGCTTCAAAACATTCTTTCTTTGTTTCTTTTTTAACCTTTCTTCATCTGCTCCCTCTTTCTTCTACCTCTTCCTTTTTTTCTTTTAAAGGCATCATAAGTGATCCACCCGAAAGCATACAAATATTCGAAATTTGCAGGAGCAGCTTAAATGTTTAGACTGTGCCTGTAAAATTCTCATGAGGTATTTTTTGGAAGATGTTTACATTTTTGGCTGTTATATTTACTGACATCGTCAGACCAGTTTAAAAGTATCGAAAATATGTTTTTCGTGTCCAATAACATACCTATATATTCAACCTAAATATTTGCTAAGATCATGATTTTTCTAAAATTATCTGTTTTGGCCGCAGCCATTTCGAACTTGAAATATGTGATGACTTTATAAGTATCAGAAACTGAATTATTAGGTCCAGTAAGATATTTCTTCACATAAATATTTAAAGAGACATGAGGACATTTCCAGATAGAAGCGGCCCCAATTTTTTTTCGAACCCGGGTTTTTTGCATATTTGGAATGCTTACCAATGTATTAGCTATAACACACCTGAAGCGAATAAGCCGAATACGCCTACTTTATGTAATAAGATGATGATTAAGTAACTTCTGTCGTGCACGACAGAAATTCAAAGCATGGTTTTCTATGGAGACGATTACGATAGCAGGCAAGTTCAAAACAAGGTCTGTGGTTTTCTTTTGTACTTGTTTGTTCAATAAACCTTCCAAACGTTCTAGCTAGTTGGTATAACCGATTTAGTACAATTTGAGAGAAATTCGTATCCTAAAAAAAAAAAATCTCCTGTCACTTTAATGATGTAGTGCTGATTTAAATATTATCAGTTATCATGTTTACTCTGGACGCCATCTTAGATATATCGGTAAAGCCACGGCCTAGAGCTGGCAGCAATGCAGTTTTACGATGTGGGTGGAAGACCCTTTCATCCCATGTTGCCAGCAGTTTCGGCGCTTTCGTGTAAATAAACCTTCTGTGCTCCCACCCTACAAGCGGAGCGAGCCAAAAATTACGGGTTTTTATGATTGTTGTCGAAAAAAAATCAGTAAAAAGGTCCACTTTTGCCAAATTCGCCCCTTTGGGGTGGGGGGGGGGGGGGATGGAGATTTGGGCGAAAATCGTCCTTTGAAAAAAAAAATCGCCCCTCCCCTAAAGAATCCTGGTTACGGGGCTGCTCGTTGGGTTTGTTAGGATACTTAAACTGCTTACAGGCATGCGGAAATCTGATTTTTGATGATTTTTTTCGATTTTCTGATTTAGAAAATCAGAAAATCAATTTTTATGCAATTTTGACAGCAGATGAGTGATCACTTATTAAATCACATATATAATTTATTTGCACATAACTATGCAAGCAACAATTTAAATGTATACCGTATGGTAGTTATTTGAATTAGTTTAGAGGTATTTCTAGCTTTTCCTAATAAAAAGTCATACATTATACCGTAATGGTCTAGTTCATGTTCCAATCCACATGTCTAGTCTCATCAGAATGAGATGAATTCAAAATACATTCGTGATTGAATAAAAATAAGAGAAATAAAAATTATCGGTTATCGGAAGTCAGTACGTACAACCACAAACAATGACGACATCGAGTGTACAAAGTTTGACGCTGGCTTGGGATGACCTTACCTGCAAGGCCAGTCCCCAGGTGGACTTTTTAGATAGATTTCGACGTAAAAAGATGCCGCCGAAGACCATTTTAAATGGAGGTAAGCCGCTTTTATATCATCATTTATCAGATATTGCTCTCAACAAAGTTTTGAAACACGAATTTAACAGTGATCGCTTATAATTAAATGTATAGGGTGTTCATGCATGTAACACTAATTCCATTTTCCCCGTGCAGTAAGTGGTCTAGCTGAACCCGGTTGTCTGACGGCATTAATGGGACCAAGGTATGTTGGTATCAAATCTTAAAAATAGTTCGATAGACCAACTAAACATAATGATATATAACTTCAAGGTTAGAGAAGCAATCACCCTCTTTCAATAAAATGAAGTTTATTTTTAGGAACGCTGGCCCATTTCCTTTCCTGTCATTCCAGGCTTTCATTTAACATAATCCAAAACAAAATGTTATAAACCAGTGACGTACGTATTCATGATATTTCAAAACAACCTTGAATCTAAAAAAGCCAATAACAAACTTTATAATGTTAACATACGAACGAGAGAATTGTAATAAATATGGCGTGGACATCTATATCAAATGTGATAACCAATAAGACTAAAACCAATTTGCAATACATAACATTTGGTAATAATTCAAAAATATACAGAGCACTAGGCCAGTCAAAATAGGATAAATTATGCCTCAACCCAAAACTAATTGCAAAAGTATCATTTTCTCTAGAATTGTACTGAGAAAACCTTTAAGAACAACATATCAAAAGTTTACCGAAATCAAGGGAGCGGATATGGTTTATTCAGGGGTCAAAATATGAACAAGGGTCAAAATCATGTGTCAAAAGTATACCAACGTGTTCGTCACCTTTTAAGGATTATAACAAGTATATGAGTCAAAATAAGTTCCGGATCACAATGGGGTAACATTTCAGATATGTCCACTCGTTATAAAAAAAATGGTGTCAAATTGTTCGTCTAACTCTAAGCCCCCCCCCCCACCCAAAAAAATAAAGTTTGTTTCCAGTAGGTAGCCCACAAACCTGTATGCAAAATGGATTTTTTAAATTTATTTTTTGAAAAGGAATTTTCCTCAAAATGCCTCAAATCACACCAAATGCTGACTCAAAACAGTTTTATTGTAAAATGATTAGTTTATTAAACAAAAACACCAATTTGGGATCACATATATTTTTTTAATGGAATTTTGTATATATGAAACATTTTTGTCCAAAGCAAAATTTCTCAGTTCATACAATAAAAAACGAAATAAATGCGATTAAAAATGACCCAAAAACAAAAAGCACCTACTATGCCTAATGGCACAGGAGCCGAAAATATACTGGTTGCACCATCTATGAATTCGTTGCATAATTGGAATGCAAAATGTGACTGGGGCTACAGGGTCGGAGGTTGCTAGTCATAACTCTTCAATTCTTATATAGAACGATCAAACAAAAAATCTATATACAATTATTTATCTAGCGTGACAAAATGGACAATTTACAACCAGTTCGATTAAAATCAGGACCATTCTTGTTATAAAAATTACCCAGGAGACTTGATGTGAACTGTTATGTGCTATGTACCGAAAACTGTGTAATCATATGTGATACATCTTTCCACTTGGGGTGTAGCCCAATAAGTGCTCCCTTATTTAAATCAATTCGAAACAATTGACTTTTTTACCGTGTACAAACGTTTACCCAGTATTTCTACAGTTCCACTAGGTTGATTTTGGTAAAAACTTTAATTATATTTTTGGACAATTCACAGAATTAACACCGAAATTATTTATTTTGCCAATTTGTTTGGGTCAAATAATTTAAACTTATGAACGGTTGCACACACTGTCTATAGCGAGATTAAATAGTATACTTTCCTCAGGCTGGCTAATCACGTCTACAAACAAAAAACCATAATTGGAAAATTGTTGAAATTCTGTCATTTCCAGAAAATTATGTGCATGTCGATTACAGATGTGTCATAACTGTAAACATTCACACAAAAAATATTTAAAATATTTCTGTGTCAATCTTCGCAAAACCTATGTACTGTATGAACACCTAGCTATTCTTCTATCAATTCCCTTGTACCCCACCCCATTCGGGGCCCTAAATCCAGAGATGCAAACAAAATAGGGATCAGCAATTTTCTAGATCAGAAGATCGAGAAAATCATCAAAATCTGTTTTTTGCTTGCCCATAAAAAGTATAGGTATCCTACCTAACATACCCTGCAAATAATAACACCAAAAGCAACCTAAAAAGGGGAAAAAATCGGATAGTCATTACCGTCCGTACGAACAATTACTACACACACTGGCCAAAAGTATTGCAACATGCAGAAAAAAAATTACTTTTGAAAAATGGTTTAAAATTGTACAAGGAGTTCTCGACTACACATAATGTATTTATTGTCAAAGTTATGATTCTTAAACAGGTGCTGTTTCCCAGAATCAAATAGCGCGAAAAAAGTTTAAATTGATTGTCATGTTCCCTAAATATGGCGGGTTGAAGGAGCTGGCTAACGATAATTTGCCGATTGTACTCCAGAAGGAATACAGCCACAGGAACGTCAAAAAGGCTGCAAAATAGTCGCTAAATGAACTGTACGGGTTTGTTAGGATCTACTGTAAATGTTAAGGGCGAAAATCGAAGTGGTTGTATGGACCGGGAATGAGATAACGTCAATAAAAGATGGGAGCACGTCGATCACTGTTGGACTCTGGAAATGTAATGGCAAGAAAAATGTCACGTGATAACTTGAAAACAACTTTTTAATCGCATTGTTGATATTGTTATGTTTGTCATGCAATGTGAAACGTGTAATTAGGCATGGTTTACGTAAACCACGTGATTTATCATTCGAATTGCATTTCGAATGTCTCAGAATTTCCAGAATGTTTCAAAGACCACTGTCTTCCATTGACCTTATCTCTTTTCCGGTCCAAACAACCATTCCGATTTTCTCTCGTTAACATTTAAGTAAACCCTAACGAACCCATACAAATCATTAAGCGGCTATTTTGAAGCCATTTCTTTTGTTTCTGTGCCTGTATTCCATCTGGAGTGCAATCGGTAAGTTATCGTTCGCAGTTTCCTTAATCCGCCATATTTAGGAAACATGACAATGAAAATCAAAAGTTTTTCGCCCTCTTTTTATTTTGGGCGATAACATCCGTATGAAAAGCACAACTTTGACATTCAATACGTGATGTGTGGTCAAGAATCCATGGTATAATTTGAAATCAATTTGTGATTACGAATTTCGTTTTCTGCATGTTGCAATACTTTTGGCCAGTGTGTGTACAAAACGTAATTGAATGGAGATTCGTATCTTTGATCCCTGCTGTTCTCTTCCTATTCTGTCAATTTTTCAGTTGAAAAAATAACTTATAAAAATTTTACAGATTTAATCCTTCACTTTTAAAGGTGCAACAAGAGATTTCACATATCAGGTGTCCCTAAAAAAATCGAAATTACTGTTTTTTGCCCTGATGTAAAGCTTTCCATCAAAAATAACCCCACCTGAAAGGATTAAGCTGAGAAATGTTTCTTTGGTACAAAAATTTGAAATTTCTAATTTCGTATAGGAGCAAATACGAAATTCAGCCTGTTTTATATTGAAATATCAGCAAATCAGAGTCATGTTTTTTCTCTTTTAAGACATTTCTGTAGCCAAATACAAGGTAACAAATCTATTGAGCGTCTGGTCTTTATGAAATTACTATTATGATACAATATTTGGGTGCCTCAAAAATCTCTCGTTGCACCTTTAAGCTATTCCTGCAAATTTCAAATATTTGTACTCTTTCGTGTGAATCACTTTTTCTTTGCGTATCCACAAGACATTGGTAACGGCTTTTGGGGGTGTCAGGATTTATTCAGCTGAGCTGTTCCGGGCCGCGTGTATCCATGATACGGATGCTCCTAACATGGCCCTCTTGAGGCTGGGCGGATTGGGAATAGGTGTTTTCACCCTACTCGTATTCGAAACTGTCTGCGATATACATGTAGGCCCTACAGTTATGACTCTCTGTACACGGGACCGATGGCATATAGCACCCTCCGAAGGACGAGATGCGTTTCATGATTCATTTGCCCAATTCCAGGTGAACCATGGAGGAGAGTTGTATTCTGTTTGTAATCAATAGCTGATATACAGATCAAATCTAGAATTGAGTACCCGGATAAATTCCAGCAAGTGTCCCCATCGGATTCGAACCTGGGATTTTTGGCAAATTTGCGCCACAGACAAGCACCCCAACCATGGGGGTCTACTGCAACTGACTCGTTAACCGTCCCAATAGGTTTTCATAGCTTTCACCATGCCCATTTCTTTAAACAGCTTCAAAACACGGAGAGTGGTCCAACGGGGTATGCTTTCGTAATTTTGCTCTAATTTCCTTTAAAATCGTCCAAATTGATCCAGGAAAAAGTTTATGTATAGCTAAGAAACCGTTCTACCCATGGTATTATATCCCGTTTTCATCTAAGTGCTTTTTTTACCTTTCAAAAATAATTTATGAATATTGCGTTTTTGGCACACTCCGAATATCAGCTAATTGATTTCGTTTGAAAAATATGAGAAATCTGAACTTGTAATT
Organism: Ophioderma brevispina; assembly: GCA_023653785.1. Taxonomy (NCBI): domain Eukaryota; kingdom Metazoa; phylum Echinodermata; class Ophiuroidea; order Amphilepidida; family Ophiodermatidae; genus Ophioderma; species Ophioderma brevispina. The sequence continues at coordinate 18,607 of JAMKCH010010042.1, forward strand.
AATTGTGCGGTTGAATGATTCAGTAACCTGCAACAAAGCTGCATATTCGTTCTTTACTGTACTAACTCTTTAAAATAGGTAGTAATGAATTAACTGCCAACAGAGAAAACTTCTCTCTTTTTCCTCTAATACCATTTTGATAAAGTGGTGCAGGAAAGACATCGTTGATGAATATTTTGACTCAGCGCAACCTTGCTGGTCTTGATATCCAAGGTAACGTGATGCTAAATGGTATCCCTATCAGCAAGATCAGCTCCTACAATAAGATGGTTGGCTTCATCCAGCAGTATGACCTACTTCCGGGAGCCTTGACTGTTCGAGAACATCTCAATTTCACGGTAAGATTAAGACCAGCATCAGTACATTATTGAACTTGACTGTGGTACATCCCTATGTAAATTTATTCATTAAAACATAAAATCTGACTGGGCCATATGGAAGAACAGGAGGATACTTCAATTTCCCTCTTAATACCTACCCAGTATAAAGAACAAAATAACCATAAAAACATTGAATCAGCACCGACTAAAAATGGATTGACGCATTCAGATTAATTCACTTCCGTGCTCTAATTGTAAGATAGAATGAACAGCAAAATTTAGATCCAGCACTACGTGCTGCCTGGTCACAAACCGATTTAGGTGATTTGATGTGGGGCGGTTATGGGTGTTTCCATGACCCACATACGACCTCGTACACACAAACAAAACAAAATCAGAAACCTTACAGTGATTCTTCAGCTCCAAAGGTTTTGGAATAAGAAAATATTCCTTGACAACATATAAAAAATTCCAAATATTTCGTCAAGATTTCGCTTTTACGTGTTAAAACCAATTGCGACGTCTAAAATTGGGATTTCTTGGCCGGCTTTCCTGTTACGAGAATTCTGATCTGATAAAATACTATTACATGATCTTTTTGAATTGATGGTCGCCTAATCCATTTCAGGTATCTCTTCTCTATGGTGGGTCATTGACAAAAGCCGAACGTGTCAGAAAGGTAGATGCTACCATTCAGCAGGTACGTAAGCGTGACCACATGTTCAATGACACCTTTTAAATTTGATAAACATCTCATTTCATTTATATTAGTTACTAGGTAGAAATCCAATGCGGGTATACGGTACTCATGTTTTATACTTCAAATTTAATAATATAGTATAGAATACATAATCTTTTGATATGTTTGTGTCCGGTAAACCCACAGAAGTTAACACAGGTATACTTGTGTGAGTTTTCTTTTATCAAAATTAGACACACAAGTAGCAAAATTAGACACACAAGCCCGGGGCACACAAGTAGCAAAATTAACACACAAGTCATGACGGAATAAAGGAATAAATACATAAGAAATGAAGTCAAATAAGTATACCTCAGTTAGCACGAGCAAACAACCCCCTGGCGGTAAATACAAACACCTGATCATTCAAATCTGATTTGATAGTTTGAAAAAAAACACGTTGATAAATGTTCCAGTAGTAATAGGACTCCCCTCCTAGAATTCAAGAGATGCTTCGATGAAATTTTACGTCGACACATAAACTCAAACATAGCTTCTAATAATAATGTAACTAAGAAGAAGAACAACAAAATTATCTTCATTATCGTTTGTTTCTCTTAATGCGTTGAGCACGTGAAGCGACTATATTCGCTCAAAGATCAATTTGTCAATTTTCGTTTCAATCATAAGGTCAACATTATTTATTTTCCAGTGCATATTCAGAATCAACCTAACCAAACCTAGTCTTTGTTGTTGTTATTTTAGATGGCTTCCAAAATGACCTGGAGACATTTGGGACGCCATCTCTAAAACCACTTACTTGTGTCTAATAACTTAATACAGAATTGGCAGTGGCGGATTTAAGGAAAAGGGCCTAAGCTTAAGGTGGGGCCCCTTTACCGTCAAGAAGCAACGCAATATCGCACTTTAGTGGTGTGTCCGAGGGGGCCCTATGAGCAATATTTGAGGGGGGCCCTGTCAGCAGCTGCTGACATTGCTGACTGTTAAATCCGCCACTGAGAATTGGCCAGGGTCGATCGGGTTAAAGATCGTGCACAATCGTTTATTTACTTTCTTAAAGTTGGGTGACCCAATCGACAACCTCGCCCCACTTTTGCCAAAATTTATTATTTAATTTTGGTATCAGAAGAAAGTTCGTATTTTTCTCTTTACACCAGTGAACTTTAAGGCCCAGGAAATGCTTCCTTTTTATGATATGAACAAAACGTCTCCAAATGTGGTAGACCACATTAATTCATTAATAATTAACACATCTCCTATGTGCCATTTAGTATATAATTTTGTTTGTACTGTCCAAACGGCTGGACCGAGTCAACATCTATAATTAGATGTTTTTGGTGATACACTTCCAAGACAAGGAGGAAACACCTACAAATATAGACCATAATATTCTTCTTTACAAACTTCATGGTGTTGCTGTCTTGGAATGGAATGGTTCCGAGAATACCTCGTAGAACACACTCATCCTTGTGTGTTTATTCCGCACATTCATCTACAAAAATTATAGTGGGGAGTTCCTCAAGGCTCCATACTGGGCTCATTTTTTCTCTTTCCTTCCTCTTCCTACCTCTTACACCTTTGTATAAATTCTCTTGCTCGAACAAAATGTGTTGGACCTCTTCCTTCATGTCCTTCGTCTTCTATTACTATCCTACATATTTGGTAGGTGTAGGTTTCGTGTTTCTTTGTGTATCATGTGTCTGTGATATGTCTGTCTGACGGTAATTATTTATCTCACACTGGCCATCATTGTCCTATTACGCTTCAACCTTTATGCCACCCACTCTTGTTCTCATAAATAATAGATTGCATTTGCACTTCCCGCCAAATTACCCAGCTATATTTTGTAATACGATCGATGTTTTTGTGTCCATAATTGAAGCCCAACATTGAAATAGAGATATTTTATCCTAGGTTAGTTATGTTTAGTAAGGGCCACCTTTCTCTACAAGCCCTACCACATAGTACTAGCGCATTATATATTTTCTATATTATATCATATGTATTATTGTTATCTTTACTGAATATTTTTTTTTAAATATTTCAGATGGGAAAGTTTAATATTTTTCTTGCAATTTTTTCTTAAGGTTTCGTTAAAGAAATGTGAAGATACTTTAATTGGCGGGCGAATGACATCGGAACGCATCTCTGGCGGCGAAAGAAAACGAGTTTGTATAGCTTCACAGGTAACACGATATAAATGATTCACGACAAATTGATTCGGTAAATATAATAGTCCACTCAATCTACGGTATGACCTGGACAAAACTGCTACAGAAGGTTTTCTTGCTGTAACCTGTTGTACAAACCCTCCCGAGCAACATATCAAAAAGGTAGAAAAAAGGAAGCATGGCAAGACATGCTAATTTGCATAAAACCTACGTGCAATTTTGCCTATATTTTGGTTATTATACAATATATTAAAAGTGGACGACCCGACTTAAGTGAATAAAGTTTTCATCTTGATAGAATGGTCTTCACCCCTAAACCCCATCTGTAGAGTTTTGCGCTGATATTTCAACCCGTTTTCATGTGAGAGCTAAAAACATGATTTTCTTAGCCCTCTATCTCTATGTGTAAAATTAATGTCGGTCGATCAAAAATGGGGTACATTTTTGCTCGTAACTTCCAAACCAAATATCCTTTAGCCCAAAGATTTCACAGGGTAAATGAGAAAAATAGTAGCTTTCTTCAAATACCAAAATGTTGTCCACTTCTGGTAAAATCTTGGAGTATGGGGACGATACTATTAGCGATCAGGCCACGGCCCTTTAACTCTTGAGTCTAGGACCCGAGGTACTTGAGGTAATTTTAGTTGGTTTTTAGTTGGGTACCGTGTGTAGTGCAGATAGGTTGATGATTCTCTTCCTCATCGACGGTCATGTATTTCATTCCGTCTCTTTGGCATTTAGATGTAGGCTGACTTTTTCTGCAGCATTCTCAAATGATGCTTTTTAGTCGATCTTGTGCAGCACATATCACATCCCCTGTTAGAGCTCGCAGTCAAGGTCTGTGAGATGCTGACTTTGGTGACGTCTAGAATGCTTGACCCAGGAAATGACCCCCTTTTTAAAATGTTCACATACTCATTGACCCCATTTTCTTCTTTCCTGCTATCCACTTTTATCACAAGTTTGCATAAAATTATCCACTTTTTTAAAGAATTTGAACACCCAAATTCAAAATTTTCGCAGCCCACGTGCACAGTTATAACAATTTTATAATTTCATGGCAGCAATTTTATAATTTCATGGCAAATGGCAATTTGAACTCTAGAAAGAGGCACTTCCTATTTTAACTTCAGGTTTTAACGTCATTGGCTCCCTTCTTAAAGTTTCATACTGGATGGCCCCATCTTTATTCAGCTTGTGTACCAAATGACCCCGTATTTGGGGTACATTTTATCTGAAAGGACCTGGGAAAGGATCCCGGTGAGGCGTGGATATCCAGGTGGGGTTGAAGAGAGACCGAAAGGGATCCTATTGTTCACCTTGCCGAGGCACATAGGGCCTATACCCATCACTTCGCATAGGAGTGCCCCCCGACATTAGTTGACCCAATGTGTTTGAATAAATACTGATAATAATTTGCTAAATAAAGATCTCCCCATCCCGATTGCAGTCTGACAAATCATCTAGAATGCAAAATTAATTTTGGCGGGAAAACTGCAGCCATCTTGAATAATGACCATCACTTTCCACTTTTAATATATCAATTACAAGTGCTACACGCCTTGAAGGCATAGCCATGCAAAGCATGTTCAAATACTAACAGAAAAATGGAAAATCTCCCTAAACATGCATTTATGAGCTATATACCTTTGTCGAAAAATGGGCGTATACATCCACGTAAGATAAATGCAAATTAGCATGTCTTGCCAGGCTTCCCTTTTTCTACCTTTTGATATGTTGTTTGGGAGGTCTTTTACTGCTAGTTACAGCAAGAAAACCTTCTGTAGCAATTTTGTCCAGGTGTACCTAATATATTTCATAGATTGAGTGGACTATAAACACCTGATCATTCAATACACGAATAGAACATCTACATCGAAATGTGCAACGTAAACAATGTGTACTTTCAAAATGGCAACCCAACTGGTCGCCTACTGATAAATTCTTGATTCCCTGTATTTTGGCTTGTCTACCTAATTCTCTTTGTTCATTCTCTTCATTTTTATTCTTGTTCTTATAACTTTATGACAGCTGTTAAATGACCCTAGTGTGTTGTTATTGGATGAACCTACCACGGGAATGGATGCCTATTTAGCCGACTTACTGGTTCGCATCCTGTACGATCTCGCCAAACAGGGTTACACCATCTTGTGCACAATACATCAACCGTCTTCGGAAGTTTTTCTTCGTTTTGATAGGTCTCTGTTTCTTTGTTTCATACACTGTTAAAAATGTTCATTAAAATAACAGCGATTTGACTGGCAGCTGGGACTCACAACAGTTAAAATCACGTTTTTTTCAGTCATTTGCACGTTTCGATTCCCTTTTTACAGTTATTTGCACGTTTTGAGTCCCGGCTAACAGTCAAAACGCCGTTATTTTAAGATCATTTTTAACAGTGTACCAGTTGGAGAGGGGGGGGGGGGGGCTTGTATCTCAAAATATACCTTAAGCAGTATTTACTTAGTTCAAAAGCACCCTAAGCACGAAATAAGTAATTGGATAAGATTTTGCTACATTAAAGGGATACAATGGCATATACAAATATTCATACATAATGGAATAGACCCTTACTGAAATCACTTCCACAAATTTGAAAACAATTTAGATGTTTACATTTTGTAAAAAAGAGGAGTGACTAATATTATTTTCCTTGTATATAAGCTTCACTTCTCTGCCACAGACAGCCAAGGATGCTGACATTACTGCCAACATTTTATCAAAATTGAAAAGCATGCAGTCATCAACTCACAGACCATTGCTATTGTATATGTGCTAATCCCGGCTAATCCAGCTTGAACTTCCATGGTAGAATTTCCCATTTTATTGTGAAGTTTGCCTTTTCTTTTTTTAAGTTCACGTACATATTTTGAAAGCTCAGTCTCCCTGTTTTAGTGATTGAAAGATTTTGTGTGATTTGTCTACCTTTCTTCATATTCTCCCCCTTCCCTTTTTCCATTTCTTTATTTCATTTTCGCCTTTATCACTACTAGTCTGATTTTATTGGCTGACGGGAGGAACGCTTACGTTGGACAGAGAGACGAGGCAGTAAACTATTTCAGCCAGTTGGGTTTCACGTGTCCTGACAACTACCTACCAGCCGATTATTTTATTGACCTCCTGACTCGAAAACCGGGATTGGAAGCACAAACAACCAAGAATATCACGGTAAGGAGACATTTATTTGTTTTATATACTTCATTAATATATTTGTCATTCCTATTGAAATTTCCGTCTGTAAATTTGCTGTTCTATTTCAAAATGAGAAATTTGTAAAATGTTGCCGAGTTCGGAAACCTGCAGTGCACCTACTTTTGTCCTTAAAATACTCCTACAAAATTAATGAAAAACCTAAATTATAAAAAATTAAAATTTGAGAAATTAAATTCTGTTTTCCTGCAAATTATATGCACAGACGAGGGACTCGGCTGGCTGGCTGGCTTGCTTGCAACTTCCAGTCAAACTTCAATTTGCTCGTTTTGCCACATAATTTCATCAATGTTGACAGGACATGGACACAGACATTAATGACAACGACCGCATATGTGACCCGATTTGTTTGGGGATCAAAGGTCACGTAAAGGTCACAAGAGCCAAAAAGGCTGTTTTCACCATAAATGCTACTCTTCCTACAGATTATGTTGCATGATAACGTGACCAATGAATATGAAGCAGCTTGGGACCCTTCATAAAAGTTATGCTCAGTACGGCGATCCGGTCTGAGTCTAAAATATCTTCAAGAATTCATATCTACAATATGCAAGGTAGTAGATTGATGCTACTTGCACAGAGGCATGTTATAAATTCCAAACAAGTCAATGGAGGTCATTCAGGGTCAAAGGTCAAATTGTCAAAATGATCCGATTGAGTTGAAATTTAACCGAAATGATCCTTATGGCATTCTAAACATGTTGAAAATATTTTCGAGATCAAAGGTCATTAAGAGGTCAAAGGTCAAATTTTCAAAATGCTCCAATGACATTCTGAATATTTTGAAAATATTTTCGAGATCGAAGGTCGTTTAGGGTCAAAGGTCACTACCTCGACTGTGCTCAGATCTGTCTCCAGATCAAGTTAATCTTTTTGTAAAAACCAGGCTCAGGCACACCTGAACGGTGTATTTTTTTGCATCCATGTACACGTATAGGTATATTCATCCCGGTTGAAAGTACAGAAGGTAATCACAATTATTGGCTGAACAGATGCTACAGGGTCTAACCCAACGATTCTATCTTTCACTCTACATAATCCTAAACTGCACATTTTAACGTTTTTCCATCTTTCTTGTAGTATTTGGTGTGAGCATTACGATAAGTCCAAGGGAGGATATATTGCTGACAAACTAGATCGGAATATAGGCGTGAAAATTCGTCATACGACGACGGAGGGTAAAGAGCATCTAATCATACATTTTTATTAAGGGACATAATGCCATGAAAAAAATTGACATAATGAAAAGGCCTTACTTGAATCAACTTCCACGAGTTTGAAAACAATTGGTGTTTACATTCTGTAAAACATTAAAAACAGGAAGAGTTCCGGGGGAGGGTGCAGTTTTGTGTCAATGTTCTGTAACAGAAAAGCAAGGTGTTCACACATCCCTGAGCGCATTTACAGTATATCTATCAGGTTTTTGCAACACACAATTCAAAGCATTCAGACAGTTGTAATGAAACTGAGTGTCCCCCATGAGAAGCTATGAAGTGCCGCGCTCCCACCATAGCAAAATGTACGGAAAAACCGTGACCGTTGTATACGAGGCCATTTGTGTACGGTGCTTTTAAACAGAGTTGCATACAGCCACACAATGGCGAGCACAATAGACAGATGGGTGGTATTAGGGCTGCAAGATGAAATGGTCCGAGATTACTGAACCGTAAAAAGTGGTACATGTTGCGTTTTTTTTTGATAAAAGCAGTTCACATGAAGAGTCCAAAGGCTCATCAGATTATTTTTATACAAAATTTACAACCTTGTAGTTTTTTAAACAATAGCACAATTTTGCATAAAGTTTGCATAATTTTTTGTTCCGAATGGAATGCTGTTAGTCCGGACGCATTTCGTGATTTTTGGCTCTAACTTAGAAATGTTTACTATAGTTTTTTCTCAACGATCGAATGCTTTAGAAAGACCATCTAGTTGAACAATCAACTGCCTGACAGTCTATCACATTGAGCATTTGAGATATGGTAGGGGAAAAAACAAAAGGCCGCCAAAGTACAATTTTTTAAAATGAAAAATATCAACTTTTTATTAAATGATCTTTGGTCCTACAAATATTGTTTGTTATGCCAATCTATGCAAAAAACAGTTTTAGTAACCTGAGGTGTAAATTTAAACATTTTTTCTTGTTAGTTTAACATTCACATTTGTTTATTCAGATGGCATCTTACTCATACATGCAGCAACACAATGGGAACAATGGTTTAAACCACGTTTTAACAAGGGGAACATGTTACAGATGCTCAACGTACGGGAGATTCATTTAGATTTGGAAGGCGGCTTGGTAATAATAATACAAGCTTGATATGCGTCATGAAAGGGCCCATACCGAATCAACAATTATCTTTTTGCTCCAATAAATTCCTCTATTTGCTGATGGCAGGTGTATCCGACCACCCTCGTTTAGCGGGACAAACCCGATTTAAAACGATTTAGTAACTAACTGCAGAGCCTTCTATGCGCTTAAAAAACACAGCAAAGTAAAGTCTTGATCTCGTGCGCCAGGCCACCTTCATTATTCCAGCCATGTGTTATGGACAAACAAAGGCAACCACACTGACAGAGGCTAGAACAAATGTATGGACAACTAAAACTGAAAGGCCAGGAGCAACATCGTCCGATGATCATGGCTAGATAGTCTTTAACTTTTGTATGTTTTGTCGTTTTGTTGACTATCCCGGTCAGACGAGTTGCGTGAAGAAAAAAGCTCTTTTAAGAAAAGCAAAACTCAAGGTGACATTTTAATACAAAATATACACAACACTAATATACACAAAGACATTCTAGACGTCACCAGGTCAGCATCTCACAGACTTTGAACTATGCAAGATCTAGCCTTACCACCGATCTGATATGTGTCCCCAGAATCTACACTAACATGCACTTGAGAATGCTGCATCTAAATGCCTACATTTGAATGCCAAGAAGACAGTATGACCATCAACGAGGAAGATAATCATCAACCTATCTACAACTACAGACAGTACCCAACTCAAGGAGGTGAGATACTTCAAGTACCGTATGGTCATATGTTTTAAGACAAATACTTCCTGTCACGCAAAGGAATAGCTTGAATGCAATAAACTACAACACTTATTTTAATCTGGTATCTCTAAATGCAACCAATAGAAGTTCTTTGAGGCCTGCTGCAGAGAGTTCTCCTGTTTATATGGATCTGAGAATCTGGACCCCTGAAGAAAGATCGTACAGAATAACTGGACTGGACCTACACCAGGCTTCTTAGAAGTGTACATATCCTGGTGTGATTCACTTGACCAAGCCCAGATATATGGAGAAATCCCTCCAATTTCATCTCTGTTGCCCAATGCCGAGCACGATTTGCCGTTCACTTGGCATCGTGCTATGGATAAAGTGCCCCATGTTGGAGGTCACCATGACCAAACGGGGCCATTCGCCCCCCCTTTACCCCTACATTGAATTGATGCTCGACACATCAAGCAGGACCCTCTTACATCTCCAACTTATAGTGGACCGGACATTGGCGCTACGTGGTGAACAGCATCGCGGGCTTTGCGGCCGCTATAGATATACATACACCCAACATACTTATTTAATATCTTTACCTATAAGTCACTTTATGTTACACATGATTTTTTACATTTCCCAACCTGAAATTTTAGGAAGACTACACAGCGCTCCAAATGCCAGTAACTACTCCCAATCTTCGATTTTCAACAATATCAAGATATCCCAGAATAGGACATAAGCTATAATTGCTTGCCAGAGGGGGAGTTCAAACTCATGGTGGTTACCCCCCTAAACACCGAAGAAGCAGTTTGAGCAACTACTCTCTTCCACAGCATGTTTCTAATCAATGGGCTCGCTAAACTAACTTGCCAAACTGATGCCTAAACTCCGATTATATAGACCCTCATCTCTGGGCTGTCTGTACGATCTCATTACCGCGCAGTTGAGACCCCAAGATTGCCCAGCCATCAGAGATCATTTATTCCTGCACCTGCCCTCATCTGGAATTCCTTCCTAAGCACATTCCTACTATATATACTGATAAATTTTTCAAAACACATACAGGTCTTTGTGATAGTGGTAACATTTGCCCCCCCCCCCAAAAAAATAATGGGGTTCTTTGGGTGAAGGTTAAAAAATATGAGGTCTAATGGGTGACAAAAATGCTGAAAATTGGTGTCTCAACAGCCTTACATACGCGTCACCTCAAAAGTGGGAGTAACCCAGGTTCTAATCCTCACTATATTTATCCAATGATGCATATTGGTTTTCAAAAGTAATAAAATAATTGCATGGATTGTATTTTCTTGTTTTCTAAATCCTTACGTTCCTATAGGAAAAATGAAACTAAGTAACCCTTCTTGTTCTTGCGTATGAGGCAGCAGCTAAATATGATTGAAGTTTTGGTGGAGCAAGCTCACTGTTGATTGGTTGGGGTTTGAAGTCTATATCCACCAGTGGACGAAAGTTAGGGCACTCGATGAGAATGTTGGGATCCACAGTCTGTGATGGAGAACCAACATTGGAGAGGCTGGAGATGGTCGCAGCCCCCATCGGTGCATATTGCTGTGTGAAAACGAACCGCTCTTGCGAATCCTTGTAGGTAAGAAGCGTTGTCAGGACGATAGATCAAGGTGAACCCGTTCCGTACGCCTTACGAGTAAAATTGCTACCAGGTGTCAGAGGTGTGAAGTGAATTGTCTGAGAGGTATCTAGCCAGCATGTTCCAGTCTGTAAGATTGGATGGATGGGGATCTAGAGATTTTAGCATCGGTTGGTGACAGAAGTGTCTATGAGAGCGCAGTCCTCTGTCTTCCGAGCTGGTGTGATTCTTTGACCTTGTTATGCAGCAGGTGCTTTGTTGTCCCAACAGAGCGTTATTTACCATTCCATGTGTGATTTTCTCTCCTAAGCACTGCAGGTGCAATGCCTGAGAGCACTGGTAAGACAACCAGCTGGAGTGGGACGAAGGCGCCAGCAATGGTTCGCATTAACTCGGTGAGTACTATGGTCCCGTTTTCTTTGTGTGAAAGCTATTGCACCATGCTTGGGCGGCATATTCAACAGCACTGTAGACCAGAGCCGGGCGGTTGTGCTTAGAAGTGGAATGGGCCCCTAGCAACCACCATGACTATCCAGCAGGTGGCTCCGCAGTTATTCCTGAAGATACTTTGCACATAATGACCTCGGATGCTTGTCGATAAGTAATGCTGGCCGATTCAAGCGTCAACTGCCAGATAAGTTTCGTGTAGGACTTGTTGGGCCGACGCGCCCTCCATTGATGCTGCCGATGCAACTCTTTAGTTTTGAGGTGGAAGGCAGTGGCAGTGGTCTTGGCTTCAATCAGCTTGATTCCCCAGGTCTTGTTATATGCTGGAAAGTAGGGCCATTATCTTCAAGCTTCTGCAGTAAGTGTACTTTCTACTCCAGTCCAGTTTCGGTCCGAGTGAATAAAGGCAAGATCGTCGGCGTGCGATATTGTCCCTGGATGTTGTCTGAGGTTAGATAGCTGATATACAACTGGAACAGCATGGGAAGCCGTACTGCTCCTTTTGGTGTGGGACTATCCTGTTCCTCAGGCGACGGCAGTCGACTTTCTCTGCCCATCACTGGTCTTAGGACCAAACTAAACTGTTTTTGCAACCAGTTGCATATGAATTGTATGCAAGGTACGATCCGGGAATGGTCTTGAGAAGCTGAGTGTCAAGCCCTAGTACCCTGACGATCAACCGCAAAAAAAGGATGAGCAGTATTTGTTGTTGTTAGATCTTGTGTTTTTTTAATCTAAGAGCACTTTCCCATAAATGCAAGGCAGTGGTCCGCTCGTGATTTTTGAAAAGTGGCAAAAATTGGCATTTTAATAGGGATTTAAGAATATAGCTAAACATCCAAACATAAATGAATTGACAGAAATTAGCAATTTTTTTTTTATTGAATTACTGGCACTTTTGACGGGAATTGGGCTTTTTTTTTAAAAAAATCAAACAGTCAAAAAGAGTGAAGGTTCATGGGGATATCTGATAAATCAATTAACATTGTTTGGCAATAGTTTCTGACAATTAGAAGATCGAAAAATGAGTAGTATTTATGGTTTTTAAGTAATTTTTAAAACAAAAACCGATCGGGTTTGTCATGACAATTGATATGAGCAGTGCCGGTTGGGGGTGACTAGAGATTTTTCACTAAGTGATTTTCGTATAAAACAAACGGAGGAGGGTCCTCATTAAGGACTTAACAAAAGAAGAAAAAAAACCTGGTCAGGAAACGGTCCCCTCAGACACGGACTCATACCAAAATGAAACCTTGCAAGAAACACTTAAAATGAAGAATACACAATATCAAGAACACACAATCCAATGAAAACCTGGTGCGGGAACGTTTTAATTTAAGGACTCACGGAATCACGAGAACTGCATATACTGATAACAACACAACTTAACCGTTAAGTTTTTTTTTTTATTTTCTTCTCCATTCGTCTGGTCCCCTTTATTTTTTTGCTTTTCCATTCGCCATTCCTTTTCACTTTTGGTTTTAGAGGCTCCTTCTCTTATTTTTGTGTGGTTTTTTTTATGGGCATCAACCTTTAATTTAGTGCTATGTCACTACTGGGCTTGTCCTGGCTATATATAGCCATTGTTATAAATAAAATACATAAATAAATAAATATTACACTAAGTTTGCTATTTTGGCAGCCTTATTTATTTTTTTCTAGATATCTTGATATTTACCAGCATTAAAAACAGAAAACTATCAAGTATGGCACATTTGCCATTTGAAGTAATATTTGTTCAGCCGTCTGAAAAAAAGAAATCGCTTAAATTTTTAAATGTGATGCTTTGGTGCCTGGCAGCCATGTTTGTGGTCCGCCATCTTGAATATATTCTTGGAATAAAATATAAATCATAGACATGGCTTGACACCCTGTTAGGTTCAATCTATCAATCTGTATCTGTTAACATTGTCAGGCTTTACTACCGCATAAACAAACCTTGTTGGTGATATTTCGTAAAAATGCGGTTTTGCCCCGGGTATTTTGGCGGCCCTTTTGTTTGGTTGGGTCACAATCTTGATATGTAACATTCTTTAACATAGCTTGTGTCTTTTATGATCCATTAATCATACCATTATATAATGTTTTTCCTCTGCTTTTCTAAGAAAAACACAACCTTTTTAAAAAAAATAAAAAAAATAAAAAATTTGTCATTTTGGCGGCCATTTTGTTTTTTTACGAATATCAAAACATTGCTCAATGCTGATGGTCTGTCAGCAGTTGAATTCTTATAATGGGTGGTCTAACGAATCCAAATCCACAAAAGACTAACTATAGTAATGTTTCTAAGTAACTGGCCGCATCCGGACTATTTTCTAAAACTGATACTCTAGAAGTACATCTCACATCACTATGCGGGATTTTGCATTTGGTAGAGGACATTTTGTACATTTGAAATTTAGTACAGAAATATATAAAAATAATTACAAAATATGACATATTTATGTTTTTTTTTTTCTTTTTCTTGATTTTTTTCATATTTTAAAAAAAATGACTAAAATATTTTCACATCACCCATTTGCTGCTTTATTATCAAACCCATTTAAAAGCAATATTGAACAATTATTACATTTGTACCTCTGTTTTATTCCACACAACCAAAATTGTTACTCTAATAGCATTCAGGAAATGTAAAATATGACTGAATTACAAACAAGCATGAACTTTTCCCAGTCCCGCACACTCGTATTCTCTGCATTGGTCTGCAACGGCCAATACTACACCATTGTTATAGTGAGCGACTGAGCGTATCACACGTGCGTATATTGGTGGCCTACGACACATATCAAAATGTTTTTTTTAGAAATTTAAAAAGACCAGTCTTCTCTGGTGAAATATTTGACACAGAACAATTAAAAATAATAAGGTTAGTTTACATAAAATTCTTTCATTACACTGTATCTGTGTACAACATAAGTGTGAAGCGCGCGGTCTTTTCGGGTTCCCACATATTGTAAATTGGTAAAACATAATTTAGCACGAAAGTCCGGTTTGAACATTAATATATTCCTTGAAGATATAATCTAACCCATTGAAGTTATCATAAATGTACATAGCCATCATTTTCATGCCACCCCCTTCTTACTTTTTCCTTCACATTTCCTTTCTTTTTATTATCGTCTTTCTTTATAATTATTTGTAATGGTGTTTTCTGTGAAATGTTTCTTCTTCATCTCCTCGACTCCTCGATCTTGTTTATGTAGGCTTTTTTTCTCTCTCTCGTTCAGGGACGTAAACAGGGGTGGGGTCTCAAAAAAATTTTCCCGGTTTTTAACATTTTGGCCCGGCGCAAATGCAGGCTTTCGATTTCAAATTTGTTCGCCGACGCCTTCAGGGGAAAGGACGTGTAGACGCCTTGAGGAATCCCATGCAATGTTTCAAACATCATGTGCAATCAACTTCACCCTCCTTCATTCCTTCACTTTTCCTGCCTCCCTTTATTCCGTTCTTTTTCACGGCGCTTGGAGCACAACTCTTTGTCCCAGACCCCTTGTTGGGGAGGGTGAAATGTTCCCCCTTCCACGTGACCGGCCTGTTACTCTACTGCTTCTGTCCTCTCCCCTCCTCTCCTCTTCTCTTGTTTCTCCTCTTAGCTAGCCTTACGATACATCATTCTAGTTTTTCCAAGAGGAGTGGTTATCGTATCGTTGAAATACGAAATCAATTGTTATTGCGATGGCGATTTTTCGTACATTTTATAGGAGGAAATGGAGGAAAGACTTGCATATATTTGTTAATAATAAAACAAATTTTTTACTTTTTTTATATATTTTTAGAATAATAGTGTTATTAATTAAGCACATCATATTGTTACCTACAAATTAAAATACGCTTGTCATTCATGCAATTACGGTAAAGTACTGCAATGTTAGATTTTAATAGTACATAGAGCGGAAAAATTATATCGCCAAACGTTTCAGGAGTTTCTGTAACATATTCGATCACATTAATGATCTTGTCATATCAATTTAACATCCATATCTAATACCCAGAAGTTATAGGCCAGGGAATTTAGCCAAAAGTAACTGAAGTCACCTACTACAAAAAAAAAATTTGTCGCAAAAACAGTGTCGTAAAATTTTCACTAAATACTTTAACAAGGCCAGTCTTTGTGTAGAATAGTTTTAATTTAACATTTTTAAAAATTAAGTAAAATTAGGATTTGGTGATTTATCTAGTAAACTTTAAATGTGTTCTTCATACAATTTACATGGGAAAAACTCTTTTCCCCTTGCTTTAAGAGTTAATTTCCCTAATTTATATCCCGAAATGTAAACTTGGCAATATTCATAGAGGTATGAAAAAACAGGGGTTTAAAGGGGCAGTTCGTATCCACAACCCACGTCCACCCCTACTTAAAAAAAGTTGAGATTATATCCTCTAAAACCTAAGCTTAGGAATTGCCAACGTCGTTTTTTGCACGCTAGAAGTCGTCACACGATTTTTACAGTGTCCCTCAAAATGTAAGAGTTCGGTTAGGGCTAATCGTTCACGAAATTTTGGGGGTCGTTTCTGTAAGAATTGCGCATTTTGTATTTTTAAACAGTAATACAGCACGCGGTCTATGGGACAGTGTGAAACAAGCAGTGCCATAACACAAAACCGCAAGATCGTGATCACCTCAAATTTTGGGAATAAGCTTTTATCTCAAGGATATCTAGTGAAACCAATGAATAAAATGGAGGTGCTGGAATCACAAATGCACCTTAAAATAATCAAAGTCACACTATTTAAATCCGTATACACCTTGGTCTTGGAAATCTTCCCATTTTAAAACAAACTGATGTAATGTAATTTTAGCTTGTTTGCTTGTTTCTTCCAAGTAAAAAGATCACTGCACAGATATGACCTGGACATAATTTTTAAAAACCTTTTTACTTTTTAAAAAAAGAAAAAACCTAAAAAATTAAAAATAAAGTAAAATTAAAAACAAACCACAACACACAGCAGCACATCAGTCAGCAAACCAAAACAATTACAAACAACAAGCAATTAAATTGTATACTTTTGCGATATATTCTCATCTTGTTAAGGAATGAATTTTCATATTGCAAATAACCATGAAGAGAAATAGAATTCGATACATGAAAGAGCCCAGGAATTTAACGCCGATTTTCATAAAACAAAACAAAGCCTCACATTTTGCGTTTTGAAAATCATAAGTGTTCTTGATGTTTGTATTTTTGAAAATACATGTTTTTGGGAAAATGTCAGCATAATAGCCTACCGATATCTCTTACATTTTGAGGTACACTGTAAAATCTTGTGATGGATTATCGTTGCATTGATAAAATTGCTTTTTTTTTTGTACCAGTTTTTAAAAACCCTTTCAATTACGGTCAATCCCGGTTCTACAAATCTTCGCGCTTATAATGAATATCAACATAAAAGTACAATGTGGAAGCAGAGCAACCGTAAATAAACGGTAGTTAAGTAATAATACCACACAAATAGTAGTATTTTTATAACCCCTAACCACTTGGCCCATATTTCCAGTAATATTACGTGCTATTTTAAATTACCGGTTTTTAATGAAAACTTGAAATAATGATGTTTGACTTCTAATATGCGTTATTCAAAAAATGCAAAAATCGGTTTTTTTCTCTTTTATTTTTAATAAATCGTTGTATTGTTTTTTTAGAACTCTATTCCCTAATTTTTGTATATTTATTTTTTTTTCTTTATTTTTGAAAAACGAGTTCCGATATTTTTATGACCATTCATATCTGTAAAGTTAATATATTGTATGAAGATATCAGGTATGTGTTGTCAGGAATTAATTGCCAATTTACTGTTAATTTTAGTAATAATAATAGTGTATAATAATGCCTGATTTTTTCTGCCTTTTAAATTCGATTAAGAAGCTCAACTTTTAAATTTGGTCCTAATTGGCATGGAAATTTGGATATAAAAATTCGAACCATATTTGGGCTATGTTATCAACACAACCCACCCTGTTTTTTGCAATATTTTTTCATTATTTTCTTAGTAAATTGCACAGAATTTGTAAGGTGGGACTTTTTCAACACCTAAATATATTGGCTTAAAGGTGGGCTAACACGACATGGTTAATTATTTTATTTCATAAATGATGCTTTCTCCCTCACATGGGTGAATTAATATTTTTCAGTTGAAATTGCTCCCCTTCGTATGGTATAGCAAATTAATTGGCTTCCATAGGATAACCGCAAATTTTCATTCGTGAAAATGCACTGTGTTATCCTGGGAACATTTCCATGAATGTTCTTCCGATACCAAATTCCGTATTTTGATGAGCAAACTAAGGGCCGCACCCTTAAGTTTAAAATGTCTTTTCGATGATGAATAATTTCCTCGGTTTGCATGAAAATGGGGGAAGGCCTTATATATTATATCACTTTAAAAAAAGCGGTTGTGGGGGAAAACTTTATCCCGAACGTTTGTTTTTGTTTTTCACCTTCACAAAAATCACGGAGCGAGACCCTTGCCTTTTTATGGTGGAAAATTTCTATTTCTCCTAGTTCTAACAGAAAATACCTAACCGCCTCCCCTTTTTTGCGTGATCGTCATGCTTGGTAGTCCATCTCCTCTAAGGACATTAGGGGTAGGCCCTATACGTTTAAATTAACAAACAAGCCAAGAAGTACAAATACAGGTTATTTTGAGTATTTCAATGTATAATGGATTGAGCTATTATTCGCAAAGATTCATACATTTCACTCTTCTTCTAAAATTACAGTGATTATATGAAGTCGAAAGCGATTGAATTCAATAAAGTAATTATTTTCATATTAAGTAAAATTTTACTATTAAAAGGATAAATTGCACTGTGTTTATAGTGGATATTTTTCCCTTAGAGTAAAAAATGAAATTCACCTCTCAAACGGGTGAAATTACAACTCTCAAAAACAGTTAGGTCCAATCAGGGAGCTCACCAAAATTATTTTGGGCAAACGTTGTGACACAATTTTGATAAAATCCTGATCCAAATTTTGATACCACAATGTGTTAAAGAGTTGATAATATCTTGTTGGGCTTCCCACTGACATATTTTCCCGTAACAAAAATAACCATTTGTTTAAAGTTTGCACGGTCCTTTTTTCTATTTTTTTTCTCTTTTCACGCCGTTCTTTCAAGTAGTGAACTCTTGGATTATTTGAAACAATTTGACGTAACTTGCAACATTTTATTTACTTATTTTTTTGAAATTGATATTGTATTGAGCATAGCTCAAAAGTAGTTAAAGCTTGGTGTCCAAGAACCCAATCGCTTCTCACAAGACTCGTGTTATCATGATGTTGGGACCTAATATTTATTCTATCTACCGTTTTGAAAAAAAAAATAACCTACTTCTGAACTCCATATCGACATCACACTGTTATTCCTGAAACTAAAGTTACTTTTGATTTGAGTCCACTTTTGATCATATCCAAACCTAGAAATTCCCTCTCTGCATCATTCCCGTGGTATTATTGCTTTAGTTTTGTTCCTCAATTAATGTTTCGCAATTTAGCCATTGGACCTATTATTGTAACACCTATACTGACAACATCTATATCATACTGAACTCTTGTTGAATGCTTATGAACAATAAATTTGGTTCACACTCCCATCTTGCCAAGCGAGAAATTACACGAACAATTAAAAAAAAAGTTTTGTTTTCTAATCAGTCATCGGAACATGGGCATTTTCTCTGCAAAGTCCAAACATTTTTCTTGATCAATGAGTCGGACCATTAGACTGATTTATTTTTATTATTATTATTTCTTGTTTCGGTTTTGTCTGTTTGCTTGTTGGTTTGTCTATTTTAATCCATCCCGAAATCCAGTTTTACTGATTTTAAAACAGAAAACCATAAGGCAAAGGTTTAACTGGAATCTTGCAATTTCAGCGTATACGCATACGGTCATATATAATGCTCATGTTTTATGTATGTGTCCACTTATAGGGGTCTTTCAATGTCCTTCCACACAATCATGGTCATTTTTTTGTATCATTGCTAATTAGTTTACTTAATTATGTTGTATTAATCTTGTGGGTTATTATGAAGTGATTTCATGACAAGTAAATACAAGTCATCAATAGTCGCCTTCTATCGTTAAAACGTTTTCAGTACTCACTGAGAGCCCGTACCATATTCATTGAATTTACAAAATGAAATAACTGCTACAAACCCTTTTGCAATCGATTTAATAGTCCTATTTTTTACAATTCTCTTGACCGTTTTAGGCGCAAGTCTTCGTTTTTTAATTAATATACAACCCAGACTGTTTTTTTAAATAGCTGCACATAAACCACGTGCCCCTAATTGCACACACGCTTATGGTTCCTATACCATAATATCGGGCCAAGAATCTCATACGTGCATACTGTAAAGTAAGGCGTTTTCTAGATTTCAAAAAAAAATGTTAAAACTAACATTATAAAAGGAACATTATTAAATAGTTCTTCATTTTCATAAAATGTTGCATTCACTTTGTGTTCTTAAAATCTGGTCGATCTTTGAATCAAATAGAGTAACACCAAACAACCAAATAAAATTAAACAAAATTCAAACCGGGAAATTCAAAATGAGACTATTGCGTGAATGAAAGCATTTTGACATTCTATTGTATTTGAATGACAATGGGCGAGTGATCCCGGCAGTGACACTCTATACCGTTTCGAATACGTTTATGTTTAATTTGGTAAAACAACGAGAATCAGATTATTTGAACATAACGTGAATATAAAGCTCGTTCTGGATCTATTTTGCACTGTTGTTGCAAAACAAATTACTATTAGATATACTATCCTAAAATTACGCTTGGTTGGAAGATTTTATTGTAAACAAAGAACGAAAATGGTTCCTTTTGTTTGACAACCCTTTTTGGATCAAATGAATCCAAATTAACTATTTTAAGCCGAATGATATATGAAATTATTAGTTGCAATACTGAGAAACACACTTTGCTAGCTAATGAATTCTGAAAACCCCGAGTTCTTAAAAGCATTTTTTATTTTGCTTATGGGCAATAATCTACGTCCCGGTAAACTTTAATTTATTATGTAAATTTCATGTTAATGAGGCTGTACTTTTTAAATATTTGTGTAAAATCTTTGTAAAAATGATGGTGAGAAGCCTCAGATACTGGACATTAAATTGGCCAAAACTTCACACATATTACTCCCAAATTACTTTTTCGCTAACGAAGCAACGTTTCGCTATCATGTGCAGCCCTCGAGTGGATGAGATGCAATTTGGGTTTAATGCCATGGAAGGGAACGATAGATGCGGTGTTTATTTTGAGGAGGTTGCAAGATGAACATATCGAGCTACAGGGAAGAAGATGTGTGGGTTTTTGTATACTTGGAGAAGGCTTTTGATAGATTACCGAGGAAGTGATGGAAGTGGGCAAGAGAAAGATGGATACAGAGTAAGTGGTTAGAACAGGTGATGAGTTTTTTGTATGAAGGAGCAAAGTCAAGAGTTAGAGTGGGATCTGATTTGTCTGAGGAGTTTGAGTGAAAGCTTGCGTGATTGTCTCGCTCAAAACCAATTCATCAGCATACAACATCTCACTCATCAACCCCTCTTTTGCACTCTCTGTACTTACGGTCAATCACAATTGCACAAATCAATGGCGAAAAGTCATAACCTTGATGCAACCGGTGGGACTAGAGGGCGAATTTTGGAATTGAAGTACGTTTGAGAGTAAGGGTTTGAAGGTAAACCTGGGGAAGACAAAGGTGCTGGTAAGTGGGGTGGTAGTGAGGGAGTGGTAGTAAGGTATGACACATGTGACTTGTTGTGGGAAGAGGGTAAAAGCAATTTAGTGTGGTGTGAGAAATGCGGGTAATGCTCCACGTGAGTATGCGCAAGATAAGAGAGTGACCCACAATTTTGGCAAGAGATTTCATTTGTGAGCATTAATAATGTTTGGGGTCACGTTGGTTTAACGTTGCTTTTCGTTATAACTTCACACAACCCCGCACACAAACAATAACTAAGGCTTGTAAGCTTGTACGCTTTTGTTAAACGAACGGGCCTCATGCAACATATTGGTTTTTTTCGTCAATAAATCAATTGTATGAAGGAACTAAAACGCGGAAAATCCAGTCCCGTTCAGTGAGTCTGTTTCTTTTCGTTTCGCAAAATACGTAAGTGATTATAAATGCAGAGCCGACAACGAGTGAAAAGACAAGTAACATATAAGTTCAACTCATCAATTGTTTTAATTACAGTCTAGACTCAATCCTAAAAGTGTATGATAGAAGACGAGGGAAAGATATTACGTATCAATAAATTCAATTTCAATTCAACACCATGTATTTTTCATTTTGTAATATTGCGTTAGGTGGACAGGTATGACTTAACGTGCCCGATTTATAACATGTCGAATGATATATGTCATTTATACGCCGAAGTTTGCTGAATGATTGCTCGGATCATGTTCAGGATCAAGTTCTTAGAAGTTCTATAGACAATGCAATATACAATGAAATATTGCGTTAGGTGACAGGTAGTACTTTAACGCCACATCCCATATAACATGTCAATGTTATATGTCATTTATACGCATAAGTTTGCTGAATGATTGCTCAGGATATGTTCGGATCAACGTTTTTAGAAGGTCTTATAGACACTGCCAATATACAATGAAATATTGCGTGAGGGACAGGTAGTACGTAAACGTCCATTATAAATGTCGAATGATTATGTCATTTATATCGCATAAGTTTGGATGAATGATTGCTCAGGATCAGTTTCAGGATCAAGTTCTTGAAGTTCTTAGAGCCACTGCCAATATACAATGAAATATTGCGTAGGTGACAGGTAGTACTTTAACGTCCCATTATAACATGTCGAAATGATATTATGTCATTTATACGCATACAGTTTGCTGAATGAGTGCTCAGGATCATGTTAGGAATCAGTTCTTAGAATTCTTATAGACACTGAAATAACAATGCATGATGTGCTTATTGGAAGAATTTAATTAACAAAGAAACACATTAATTAAAGTAAGCAAACTTATAACATTTTTTTTGCGAGGCATTTTATCTGTAATCATATCCTGAAAAATTGCATTTCAATGCGGGCCCCCTCAGCATGGCTTCTTCCATTCTCGTGTTCAGTGGCCCCACGACACGTACCGCCAGACCGGGGGGGGGGGGGGGGTCAATTTTCCACCTCTGGCCGAAAAAGCGACGATTATGGGCCTAAAATAGCCATTTTCATCCCTCTTTTCGGGGAATTCGGCCAATTTTTTTTTTCAGCATAAATTTGGCCAAAATTAGGGTAAATGGGTAATTTCTCGGGCTACGCGCGATTTTCGTCAAGTTCAGACTTAATTGGAGCAAGTCACCGGGACGAGGCTTACAATATTTTGCCCCCTCTGGCGGGAGAATTGGTATTTTTGCCCCCTCTGGATCGAACTCCCTCGCGTATTCACTGTTAGAAATTTACGTAAATTAAGAAGACAGATTCAGTACATTTACGGCAAATTCTGGTTTTTGAAAAACATAAAAACAAAAAACAAAAAACATAACAAATTGGTAATTTACGGAACTATTTCAAAATATTTCTGGCAGAATATTTCCGGACTTTTTTTTTCTTCCATATTCTTAAATTACGAAATTCTGTTAAAATACACATTTTTTCCCCCTAATATGAGACAAATTTCTGAAAATTACTGCAAAAGTTCCGTTAATTGACGGAATTCTGTTAAATTTACCCAAAAAAGTTCTGGAAATTCTGCTGACAGAAATTTCCGTAACTTTACGGAAATTTTCTAACAGTGATATATACGCTCGTGTTGTTGCGTTATTCCAGTTACTAAAATTGGCCCAATGTTTTTTTTTTTTTTGGCCAAAAACGCAAACACTTGGTGCCAGGCGCCAAAGTTTTGAACAAAGCAACTTGTACTGCCTCTTTGTTGTAGGTAAGTAGGACTGAAGTTACATAAGGTAGATTCATAGTTTTTAAGATATGACCCCCAGAAATCAAGCAACCTTCAGGACCCATTTTACCAATTGAGGCGCCCAGTAGTAAACTACAAATGCGTGCACTGTGCTATTGGCGTGTGGAACCACCAATACGAATCTCGAAGCTAACCCACCATACGGACTCATTTTTATTTTTGAAAGGACAGGTGCTTGCAACAAATATTAACATTATGATGAATGTTTTCATTGCGTAACAACAGCTAATCCAACATCATAATTAACACACTTAAAAAAGATGGACATTGGAATTAGGTAGGATGATACAAACACGGATTTGTCCTAATAGACAGCATTGGATTAGAGGTAATCATTATCATCATGTTTTGTGAAAGCGCAAAAAAAAAAGGGTATGTTAACCCAAACTAACTGATCGAATGAATATATTTATGTGTATCGAGTTTTGTGTTGAAAACATGTGTTTTACTTCCAAAAGTTCAGATGTAGAAGCATGTTGCGCCCAAGGCATTTCCTATACTTTATGTAAATTGGGTTTGTCATGACTGAGTTATAGTTTTATCTGTATCGTCTTGAAATGATTTATCACCAATAATTTAGGCTCTATCATTACCAGTTTAAGACTAATTATGTAAATGCAATAGTTCTCAAGTAGAGTAGAAAGTTTGGTTTACAATAAAATGAGTCAATTAAATATTGTTTGCAATCAAAATTGCATTTGCCTTTCTGTTCTTCAGTGCCACTCTTGTAGTTACCAGCTCCCCATTTTTGTAAGACGGTCCTGCGGGTTACTTGATTGGTGGGGGTGGTGAAAAATGAAAAAACTATACACCAATCCGGGTTTTACACATTCCCAACACCATCATGGCAGCCATAGCGGGGTGTGAATTCACCAAAATGTGCAGATTAAGGTAGCTTTTGAATTATACTTAATCAAGCGTGTGGTACCAGACGACAAAATATTTGGGTATAGGTTTTGGGTTGGAGGGCCCCCAGTAATGGCGGATCAATTATTGAACCATCATTTGGTTGGTCGGATCTGTCTATATCATCTTATGTCATTATGACATTTTTTTCAAGGACATTAGCTAATAGTCCCATCATACCTTACAACAAAGAACAGTCATGTGCTTTTGTTTCAAAAAACTTAGGGCGGCTGGCACCAAGTGTTGCGTTTTTTTGGGACACATTATGGAAAGAGGGATATGTGTCTTTATGGTGCTACCGGTCGCTTTGATGTAACCTAACGCAATCTCACAAAATTAGAATACGTTTTTGTTTCGTGTATTTTGATATGCACTATATAACAGGACGAATTAGTACAGGCGACAGGTGTCCTTTATAATAGTCAATTCTGGGTCATTTCTTTGAACAAAACTTTCCTGGAATGGGGGAGAGTTTCCTAAACCTGACCATCTGACATTTTTTCTGACACACAATGAATTTGGACCTGAGGAATAAACTGTTCTTTATTCCGCGAGGTTTTCCGAATCATAAGTTTGTCAGAAAGTGTGCAGATGGGTCGTTGCGGAACTTTCCACAGCTGATGCCATAAATTCTAATGCTAAAATAGGCTTATGTCGGCCAGGACAGAAAAAGTAAACACCGTGATTCTCATTCAAAAACACCACTTCAACATTTGAAGTTTTTATTACTTGCTTATACACTTAATGCAGGAAACTGCATTTTAAGTCACAGACTAATCAGAAAAAATATTGCTTTTTAAAAAAGAAAGTGAAAGAGCCTAAGGTAAAACAATGTACATAAGCATCGCTAAAGTTTGCACAATTGGCTTAACCCAATTCGATGCCGTTCAGTGAAATATCTATATCATCGTCCACCATGGTCGCCAGGCACCCCCGTGCAAGGCTTGGGTCGGCTCTGGGGTCCTGGCTTGGGAATGAAATGGTGGCATACTCCTCCCGTTATATTGCTGTAATTTCTCCAAAAGACGAATGACAACGACTCTGTTTTCGGGTTTATGGGCTACATTACACACTTCCTTTGGGTCGGCGGAGAGGTCAAAATCATTTTTTATCATGTTTTGCCGAAGAGGAACAGTCCTGCGACGTTTGTGTGAGATCCTGTTCTTCCATACCGATTCTGGAGGTGGAATCCATTTATCTGAAATTTCAATAATGTATATATATGAGTGTTTGTTTGAGCTTTTGTGTTGTGAATGTGAAGCGGTATGATAAAATAATAAACAACTGCAATTAAACCAGTGAAGTGATTATGAAATGCTGTTGGTCGTATGGCTGCAGAAAATGCAGGACAACAAACAAATTAAAGAATGAGATAAATGGGAGATTTAATTAACGATTTTGTAGTATGTGATATCATTATCATCATTATGGCAATATAAAAAGTGAAAAGTCAGAGTATGGATGCACAAGAGCAAGATGTTAAACGGTAATCTGATTATCAATATTACACCTTCAAAAAACGGGGTTTCAATTTTAACACCAAGTCGGTGTCAAGGTTTGTTGGTGTAGTTGTTCTGTGTTGAAATTTAGGTTTTTTACCACTCTGTGTTGCTGCCTAATTTTAATTATGGATGTTGGAAAGTTCTGTTTTTGCTTTTTTGGAGGCAAGCAGTTATAATAGAAGCACAAAATAACAAAATCAGCATTTTCTACTAACATATCACATGTTACAAATATAATGTTAACCCAACTTTGGTGTTAATTAACACGCAGATGGAGTGGTTCCCGTATTGACTACAGGTGAGTGTTAAATTACACCAGTGGTGTCAATTGGCCCCGGCAGTGTTAAAAATGATTAACACCAAAAAGTTAATATTTTAAAAAAAAAAAAAAATTAACACAAGCGTGTTAATCATACATTGTAACCCAAATTGGTGTTAAATAACCTACATGTCAAATGGACTCAGAATAATCATAAACTGTCCAAAAAGTAATCAGCAACATGACCTCATCATGTTCTACACCGTGCCAGATTTGAGTTTCATTATTGACTTATGCAGGCTGGCTGAACTTAATCCCACATCCACTAGCGGTAATACAATACACATAACAATATAAGCATCAGTCGCCTGATCAAAGAAATTGCCCTTTGTGTTTGTTTGTTTTTTTTTTGTTGAAATTTGTACTTTGTTTTACTGAATCCGATTCTACTATTTCAGCAGTTTGATCTATATCTGAAAAAGTGGTCCAATTTCCTAGGTTCACGCTTATTTTGCTGTTACTTGTACTACACATTTCATTCCAAATGATAAAGATCCTTAGTTCTCGAGGTTAAAAAAGTTTTAGGAAAAAAAATCTAAAAATCAATAAACATCCAAAACATTAACCCCGAGATACTTACTATAATCATTAATAATCTCTGGTTATGTTTCATTTTATTTTTTTTCTTTGATGACCTTTGCATTACACTTGTGGAAAACATTTTCTAAATTTAAGATATGAATACACTGCAGTCACTTTCTAATTTTTTTTTTTTTCCAAAAGAACACTTTTTTTCCAAAAACCATGGATTACAATAAACTATACGATTTTGATTCACATTTGTCAAGAGTAAGGAATCATTTTACACATACCAAAGACAAACGGTAGTCGAAACAGTAGTGCTTTCTTTACGTCGTGATCAGAATTGGGGAGGGAGGATACCAACCACTTACAAAGAGGGCAAAAAACAATTGCTTGATAAGAAAGGGGAAAAGCCGGTCTAAAGAATTACGCTAATCAGGACTTCTTCACATCTGTAACAAGATTTACCTCAAAGTAATTCAAACCGAATCAATGATATATTAGATACAAAACTAACCCAGAGAACAAGCATGTTTTAAAAAAAATAAAAAAAATAAAAAAAATAAAAAAAATAAAACAGTTAATTGAGAAGACTAACGAAATATTAACTGCCCAACTTTGCCCCTGCGATTGTGTAAATTCACAGAAGACCTGGGACTCAATGAACACAACATGTTCCAAACCACTAAATAAAGGAAAATAAATCCTCACACTGATGAAGGATACTATGCACCAGGAAAGTAGCGAAAAAACATATTGACAAGGATTATTTCGAAGAGTGTGTAGTAGTAAGGTTCCATGCAGAGGGGAGTCCGAACCAAGGAGATACCCATCTCCACAGAATCCACTGCAACAACAGTATGCTAGTGGACCGTATTTTACAGGACTCGGTTTTAAAAGAGGAGGGAATTGAATAAGTGCTGAGGTTAAACACCAAATGACCCAAATTCGCAGATGACGTAGCCCTGCATTACAAAATGATCAAAACCATGGAAGAAAGGCTAGAATCGCAACAGGAGAGCAAGTTATTACTAACCATGCACAAGGCAAAATCAAAAACATACGACAAATTTTTTGCTACCAAAGAAACGACAAATTTTACTACCTAAGAAAACATTGAAATATCAATTCGGCAAGTTTTATAGGGTGAGCATCCACAAGTATAGACAAGCAATTACATGGAAGACAACCGCGAAAGAAGAATAATGATTGAGAGTAAAAGCAATGTGATGAACTTTGGAAATAACAAATTGACCTCCTATGGATAAAACATAATCCTGTCACTTCACTCCGAATTATTCGCCAATGCAGTTTAACACTACGGATGACGTATGGACTAGAAAATGGTCTCTGACAAAGGAACTAGAACAGAAGCTCATAGAAATGTTTTGTGTCTGGCATTACGAAACATGATAAATCACAAAAGTTAGACGAGAGAAACCTGGAGTTAAAGACACCATTCAAAAGACCAGAGAATCAAAGTGGAGATGGGCTGTTTAATTGCAAACTATACCTGTAGGACATTAGATGGATGTGTCGCCTAAAAGATGGTAACCAATGAAGAGAAAGAGAATTAGATGAAGACAAAAAAATATATATGGCTTAATCACATGCCAAATCACAAGCAGGCAGAACAGATGGAGAATGAAAAGCGGTTACGAGGGCTTTGTCTACCGTGAAAATAGATGAACTATAGCCGAAAGAAGAAAAGGTAAAAAGAACCATGCTTAA
Organism: Ophioderma brevispina; assembly: GCA_023653785.1. NCBI lineage: Eukaryota > Metazoa > Echinodermata > Ophiuroidea > Amphilepidida > Ophiodermatidae > Ophioderma > Ophioderma brevispina. The sequence continues at coordinate 46,980 of JAMKCH010010042.1, forward strand.
AATGCTAAACGTATGCGTATCCTTAAGCATGTTGAGATATCTCAACATAATTACACAAAATGTACACCTACAAGTGGTAAAAAACCGTTTACTTATGGGGCGGACTTCAAAACTCAACCGCCGGTTACTTACGGTTCATCAAGGCGGTGTAACCGTGTTTAATATTGTTTGGTACAATGGAAACCTGTAAAACCTTGAAGACCCGGGTGGAAACCTCTCATCGCAAGTTTAACAAATATTAAGGTGTTATCACCATCTAGAGGTGCAGAGCACATTGTTAGGAGGAGGAGGCGGGCGGCTATCATAACTCACCCTCGGTTGACTTGGCGGTTCCCCAAGATGGCGGTGTAACCGTGTTTAATTGTTTGTTTGAAACACTGGAAACCGTACTTCGCACCTGGAAGACCGGACGCAACCGGCAAGCACCGTTGGATGAGTTAATGAAGCACAACCCTTAATGCTGCTGCTGTTGAGATATCTAAAAATAATACACAAAATGTACACCTGCAAGTGGAAAGAACCGTTTATTATGGGGCGACTTCAAAACTCAACCGCCGGTTGACTAGCGGTTCGTGGCGGTGTAACCGTGTTTACTTGTTTGGTACAATGGAAACCTGTAAGAACCTGGAAGAACCGGGTGGAACCTGATGATGCAGTTGAACAAATTTCAGGTGTTATCACCATCTAGAGGTGAGGAACATTGTTAGGGGCGGCTTCAAGACTCACCGTCGGTTGACTTGCGGTTCATGGCGGTGTAACCGTGTTTAATTGTTTGGAACAATGGAAACCTGTTCGAACCTGGAAGAACCGGACGGAACCGGCAAGCAACCGGTGGTTGAGTTATGAAGCCCACCCCTAACTCACTGAGCGTACCTGCTATTTGTGATCCGGTTAATAATTTCCATTGTTCACTTCTAATGCCAGCTGTTGTGGTTAACAATGCGTTGAAAGCCTCATCGTTGTTTAATTCATGATCTTTTAAAGTTCTATCCCAGAACACCTTTTCCAAAGGATTGTTCCACGTTGTTGTCTGTAAATGGTCGATGTTGAGAAGAACCTCATTTCTGGAAGAAGGTCTGCTTTCCCTATGAAGTAGTGAGATTTACAGCGTTCAGGATATTAAAATGAGGAATGCAAGGGGATAAATACAAATGTGCTATTTTTTTTAATATGAAACATTCGATTTATTCATTAATGGCTTAAGATAAAAGCAAGTAACATACATGCAAATCCTTTCACATTACATTACTTAATTGCTAACGAATTCACACAACAGACCAAGAGAGAAATAACTCCAGATGTTAAAAAGTTACGGTTAAGTTAGGTTACGTTTTAATGAAGTTTAAGGTGATGTTCAGCACTTCTTGAATCCAGATAATTAGTGTTAAAGGTGTAACAAGCGATTACATATAACAGGTGTCCATTAAAATGTGAAAATGGTGATTTTTGCAATAATGTAAATCTTTCTATCAAAAATATCCCCATGTGAAACGAATAACCTGAGAATATTTTTGGTACAAAAATTGTGAGATTTCTAATGTACTCTAGGAGCAAATACTAAAATTAGACTATGTATTCTTTAAAACAAGTCGCAGATGGACGTTGAAGCTTGAACTGGGTCTTTTAAGATTATCACATCATCTTCTTTGTAATAAAGTGATAACATATATGCAAATCCATGCCTTTGTTGGTTTATCCTGACATTATTCTAACTTTAATTCAAGAACATTGACAAGTATCATTGGCTCTGGGAATTTCACCTTTGACCCGGAGCTCGGGCTTTAATTGTGAATTTACGTTCTGCTTGTGACCACACATTAAACAACGTACGATGTTTTTTCTTGCATCCGCATTGAAGACTTATGTTGTCTCGTTACTATCTCTTTTGATTCCAGAGATGTTACGATCCACGGCAGATGACTGACGACTGTTTCTATACGGATTCCATCGATTGCGCAAAAAAGGGCAGTACAAACAAAAGAGGACCCAATATAAATAATGAAAGGAAAAAGGGCTAGACGTATATACATATATACATCTGAACGACTCAGCGTTTTCGATAACAAATTTATTTGAGGCCTACATTATACTCCCACTGATTGAATCCGTCGAGCTGCGTTCTTCATCTGTGCGTATCTCCACCCGCTATTCCATCAACAAAAAGTGGGAAACCAATCAATGATGTGCATAACTCTCGTTTACAGTGACTTTTACCTACTGGAAAGTAACGGACTGTTGACGAACCCTACTTGCTCGTTACGCCACATTCCCACAGGCTCCTTTTCTGCGCGTAGAGGCCAGTTGTTTCCACCGCAATGATGACGGAGATTACCACCATTGTCTGTTTACAAGTTACCAACAAATGAAAACAGCAAAATAAATAATGCGAGCTCAAATGAGTTTACGACGGGCTATCTAAAGGATATCTATCTATACTACTGAAAATGAGATCTTTTCTGTCTGTCGGCTATGAATTCGTTATACTTGACAATTGGGGATATATTTTCATGAAGTAGGGGAGAACACTACTGACGTTGGTAATCAAGGTTTCAGAGTGACCCCAAAAGGTCAAAACTCATCTAGAGGTCATTTGAGTAGAAATGCCTAGCTACCAAATTTGGTCAAGGACCACTGACCTGAGCACAGAACAAATCGGAGGTAAAAGGTCACACACAGAGTATCACTGTGACCCTGTCCTTTGTGGATAACTTAACGGAATTAAAGCGCAATCCACCAATATTCGTCGTGGGCCATGTGAGATTTGAATTTTATTTAAGTTCTCTACGGAACTTGTTTATGATATGATTGAACCCAAAAATGATGGTGCCATTTTTTTCGAGCGTGGGTTCACTATTTATACTAATATTGTATGACGTCAAATTCAAACATTGAAAGACACAAGTACTCGAGTATCTTCACTCTCTTCAGTAGTACAGTCCACCACCTGGTGTATCACGTACAAAGTCAACGTTTGAGCTCCCTTTTTATTCTATAACACAATCAAGATGTTGAAACAATGCAAATGCACCATGCCACAATATTCAAAATGGCGTCTAAAATTGGATAATTATTGAAAAAGCGGCATATTAGGCCAAAACTTCAAGTTAATCATTAATAGGAGGGATTAAGCCACACAATATTTCAAGGGCCAGAGAAAACGCTTACCAAGCTTATCGTGCTCAGATCGAAGATGGCAAGGCCCAAGATGGCTCCAAGATGGTAGACAATAGGCCGTATAGGCCGTCGACCATCTATATTATATTTAGTTTGTATTATTCAGGAATTATGATAAAGTACAAATTTAAGTTGGAGAAACAAATGACTTGGCAATTACGAACTAATATCTGTATTTTTTGTGTTTAACACTTAAATGAAAAAAATTATGCTAATAATTTAAGTTCTTAAAAACGTAACAAAAGTGGCCATATATGTGTACTATTGACCAAATCTTAAATTAAGCCGATAAGTAGTAGGTAGTAGTAGTAGTAGTAGTAGTAAAACCAAAGTTGTAAATCGGTTTGTCTCCGCAAACGGGGGTGACCGGATCCACCTCACATTCGTAGCAATGCCTTACTCCCTCATTCCACTTCACCCGATTCAATGCATCCCCATCCTCAACCCGACCCTCTACTCTTCCTCCTCCACTTGCTTCCTCTGTCCCTATTTGGTCGGCCCCTCTTCCTCCACCCACCCATAGTGTAGGCTGTGATGTAGATTCAAGCTTGTGCATTTTGTTCCTAAGGATGCTTTTTGGTGTCAATAGAACAATAGAAAGTTTGAATTTTTCTTTTTAAAAAACAAAAAAAGTATGGTCGCATTTTTTTTCTGAATAGCGTTTGGCCGCCATCTTGGATTTCAAACATGGCCGCCATTTCCAAAGGCTTTTGCCCTATAACTTTGTTTCTGAGCAACATGGAAGTCAAATTTGGGGCCAAACCTAGGTTTTCCCCACTACCTGGGAGTTCAAAAAATATGATATATAAACCTAGTCAACAAAGCTTGTGCTGTACAACACCCCTCACCCCTTGGTGGGGGGGGGGGGGGCAATCGTTGTTAAGCCGCTGCCTCTACCCCAGTTCCCCCTTAGAGATTTTCTACATTAGGGACGTATAATTTGGATGCTTTTTGGTGTCATTGGGATAGAGTCACATCCCGGTATCAGAAAAGTTTGGTCGCTTTTCTCTGAAAAGCGTTGGCGCCATCTTGAATTCAAAATGGCACCATTTCCAAAGGATTTTGCTCTATTTAACTTTGGTTCTGAGCAAGATTGGAAGTCAAAATTTGGTGGCCAAACCCATTTTCAATACCGGGGTTCAAAATATGATAATAAACTAGTCTAACAAAGCTTCTTTACAAACCACCCCTCCCCTTGGGGGGGGGGGGGGGGGCATCGTGTTAGCCGCTGCCTCTTACCCCAGTCCCATTAGAGATTTTCTACATAAGGGACGTATGATTTGGATGCTGTTGTGTATTGGATAGAGTAGACATCCAGGTATCAGAAAAAGTATTGGTCGCATTTTATCTGCGCATTTCCAAAGGATTTTGCTCTAGAACTTTGATTCTGCCGCAAGATGGAAGTCAAAATGTGGTGGACAAAACATATGTTTTGAATCAGTGGGGGTTCAAAAAATACGCTAATATCCTAATCTGACCAATCGGTGCTTGGAATACCCATCACCCATGGTGTGGGTGGGGGGTGAGGTCAATAATTTTTACTCTGCCCCTCCCAGTGCCCTTTGAGATTTTTTAATGCCCGCCCGTCGGATGTCGGCTGCATCGTTGAGGAAAACCGGAGTACCACGGGGATCAATGC
>JAMKCH010010043.1:0-29300 GCA_023653785.1 Ophioderma brevispina
GTGAACTGAAAGTGTACATATTTGATAGATGTTTGTTGTTTTGGCTTCAATTTCAAAGTAGCTTGTTATTTGATTTTGGAAATCAATTTTGTTTAGCCAATGTCTATAATCCGGGGCCCAATCAATCATTTACTCGCTACTCACACGCAGGATTCATGTGAGAAGTCGTGTTGCGCTCACAATGACCCGCGACGTCGCGCGGGTTTATTGTAGGAATAATACCATTGGATTGGATCGCGCATTTACGCCGGTTTTTAATGGTGATATCGGCTTGAACTTACCACAAACACTGTCCTTTAAACTAACTTAAAAAGCTCTGTATATGGGTCATGTTTGGCGATTCAGTGTATTGCCTTGACTCCATTGAAATAAATTATTAAAAAATAATTTTTGCAATGAGGAGGAGTTTGATTGATACTTCTTGGAAAACTGTTTGCATAACCTTATAAAGTACATTTGGAGAATTTATGACCCAATCACATGACGATCAATCTTTTTGTTGTTTGTCAAAAAACAAAACATCCGATACTTGTGTACAAAAACTTTGTGTAAGCTCACGGTGGCCCCCTTGGCCTACATCCGAATGAATTTTAATTGGTGGAGGTTATTATTTTGACAAGGGCACATTAAGACTAGTTCAAGAAAATTGATTGACATGAGGGGCATCGATGCACCCACCGGAGGGTTACCCGATCAGGAAGTACTAGAAATGCAGTGTCTCCAGTCTCGGTTCCAATTTGAAGTTTTAATTTTGTGGCGGGTTCCACGTGATATTCACTTGAAAGCATTTAAAGAACGCAAGGTGACGCCAGGAAAAACCCTACTGAAAGTCAAAATACAGCAGTTGAAACTTAGGTTTTGGGTTCTAAACATTATCAGCGCCCCGCAATTCTACGAAGATTTTGGCCCAAATTAGCTCCAGGACCATATGGTCCTGGAGCATAAATAATTGGGAACCCATTCCACGTCAACTATGGTGCCAGGCCCAATTTGCATAGATACTCGGGAGCATTTGAATACAAACTGGTTGTCCAGGAGCATTATGATTTTATTATACAACATGGTCCAGGAGCATATGGCAAATATGGCTCCTGGAGCAGTGGAGAAATATGAATACCACAAATGGTCCAGGAGCATATGGCAAATATTGCTCCTGGAGCAGTGGAAAATAATACTGAGCCGAAACACATTTGGCAAATGTTCCGGAGGATGTGCATTAAAATTTGACTAGAATATTCTCCCTTTAATATTGCTCCAGGACATATTCGAGGGTTGAAATCAGAAAGACGTACCTCGCCTGAAAGAATATTAAAGATTTCTTAATTCATGCTGTTCAAATTAAAAATTGTTCTTTGTTACTAAAGCTTATTATAATGTGTGCTTACAGACCAGAACTTTATGAGATGTTACTTTTGAGTTGAAGTACCTGGCGTCACAATGGACCGCAAAAAAAAAGCCTTACTTTCCATCACCACACCAAGGCAGTCGTGCCAAGAGCAGTTGTGTCAACCTCCTCAGAAGGCTCGCAGGAACGGGATGGGGTGCATCCTTGACACTTACATACCTTCAACTGTTGCCTTGGCATTACCCACTGCTGAATACGCTGCACAGTATGGAGTCACAGCGTACATTCACACAAGATGATGTCGTTCTTAATGATGCAATGAGACTTGTTAGTGGTTGCACGCCTTTTGGCAAGCCTGTAGAAAAACCTCCCAATTCTGTCTGGCTTAGCTCCTGCAAATCTTAGGAGGAACCTTCAGACGATCAAGCTCGCCAAGAAATTTGATGAAAACCGGTAGCCTAAACCCACCACCAACACCCTTTGAGGATCAGAGGAATTCAGAGAATTCACTTTGCTACCCAATCCGTGACACTGCAGTCACAGTAATCCCATAGAATCATCTTGATCAACGACAGATGGTTTGAGCAATGGTCATCCTCTACTTTGAACTTAAGCAGTTTGTGGACAGCCCCATCTAGCAAGCCCAAAGGCTTTGACCTTGGATAGGAAAGGCATGGGTCAACCGCAACAGACTCAGAATCTGGTGTTTAGGTCGTACAAAGAACTTCCTTCACAAGATCCGAGTAGAACCATCACCAAACTGCGATTGTGGATACCACAAACCATTAGCCACCATCATTGATGACTGTGAGGTTTACCAGTCCCCCAGAAGGATTCCAGGCCTGATCACGCTGAATGATGAAACTATCAGCTGGTTAAAGACGATCTCCACTGTATTTTGGACTTGCGCCTAACAACGAACGAACGATTTTGAGTAATGAATAGAAGGTGCATTAAACTCACAGATTCCTCACTAGCATATAACAGGCTAATTAAGAAATTCTTTAATATTTCTTTCAGTGCTGAGTTACGTCCTTCTGATTGGCAACCACACCCTCGATATGGTCCTGGACCCTATGGTCCTTGAGCAGATTTCGGGCCACAATACGCATAGGAAGCATGCCTGCCCCGCGGGGGGGGGGGACTCTCATAGCCAATATTTTTTTCTTAGCATAAGCCAAGAAAAACGTGAAAAGGGGTTTAAAATCATCACATCCAAAGGGGTGCCTTTCCTAAAGTAGAGCTTAACATATTTTATAGGGTCCATTTTCAAGCATCAAAAACAAAACAATAGAGTGAAACAATTCTTTATTAACTGTATGCTTGCAAGCGTCTTCAAATCCCCAAATTGATAAGTACATGTAGCAGTGTGCAGTTTGAAACCAGCTATAGAATCCAAAACATAGTGAAGATCTCATAACCCTGGGAAGTACTCGCATCCTAACTTTAGGTAGAGCTGCTCCACTCCAGTGGGCCATTTATATTTTATGAGCAAATACTTGACCACTTGGTCATTTTTTCATGAGAAATAAGTTAGGACATGAGTCCATTTTTCCAGAAGAATGGCTCAAAACATGTTTGAAAGACAAAATTTGCTCAAGTGAGCTCCGAAATTAAGTTAAACAATATCGGGGTTTAGAGTTGCGACTCCTCAACCAAACATCCACGACCAAACAAAAGTAACTCCCCAGATCAAACACACTGTTTGGAGCTGTAATTAATCAATTAGACCTATTGTTTTAGTTATATAAAAAACTTATGTCAGCACCTTGCCAGAATCCAAGGGCCAGAAGCATTATCTAAGACATATTATCTAGGCCTATCTAAAAAAAGAAAATTTCTGTGGTGGTCTCAGCAATTTGTCCCTGGAAATTGTCATATTATTTAGTATATGCTAAATACTTCCATTTCCCCAACTTGAAACCCCCCACTAACTTTCCCCAGTTAGTCCTGGTTGTTGAAACACTAACTGTCCCCAGACATTTTCTGAATTAAATAATGCTCTGACAGGTCTATGGTTCTGTCTTTTTACTTATTATAGGTAGGCCTAAAAACAAAATTTGTCTCGAAGAAAGTGAAAAATTCAACATGCAAAATGCGGTTTTTTTTTCAGGGAAGGAAATCGATAATATGTAAATTGCAGAGTTTTTATCGCATTTTGGCTCTCTTTTTTCAATTTTGTTCTACTGATTTGCGCCGAATTTTCATTTTTTTTTTCTGAAAATTCTAATTTTTTTTAAATTCTTTCAAAGTGAGTATAGAGTTACCAAGTTATGTCCAAAATGTGCTAAAAAGACCAATTTTTAAAGCAAAATGCGTGCAGTCTTCTTGGGTTTTTTCTTGGGCCTAATAAATGCAGGTACGGGAGTATTATTGAGCTACTGGGTGCAAATTTCCAGCTTCAAAAATACTCATTTAGGATGCCTTTTATAAAAGCTCACACCAGAGGAACCCTTGTCAATGAGAACTCCCCCTTGAACCCCTGAGCTTGTTAGCTATGTTCTACTTCCTAATGATAAACAGTGAATTTGCTGAGTCCCAAAACATCCAAAAAATCATCAAAATCCGTTTATTTGGCATTTTTGGTGCTAGACATGAATGTGCTAACATAACCTGCAAGTTGGTTGGATTGAAATCCATTATTTAAATATTAAAGACAAGGCAGTACTGTATCGGATTTGTTAATTTGCTGAAATGGGGAAAAATACCAACTTGAGATAAAAAAAAAAGCCATTCCCCCTCATGGGAATTATTTCAGATTTCTAAGCGTAATATTGGGCACCATGGACATGTAAAGTTTGACCTCAAAACCACAAACATTATTGATCTTTTTTTTAATTATGTACTGGTTGAAAAACTACAAATCAGCTGTTTAGTGTAGATGTGAGATGCCATCGCTGCATGTCTATTTGCGGGAGACAGTAAAACAATTTTCCTCAAAATTAGTTGAATCATTTTTTTTCACTATGTAGTGGTTTTGTAGGTACATTAAGTAGTTATATGGAATTGTACATACTTTTATCTTTGATGTGCAAGATAAAAAGCATTTTCCACATTTTTTTTATTCTCTCGCATTATCGCTGCGTATGACAGTGTTCAAGCTTTTGACTTACGATTTGGTGGACAGAATGGTGGAAAAATAAAGGGAAGATATCCGACTTAAAATACCATTTTCTAGGGTGAAATTTTTTGTGTAGAAAATGAATCTGGAAATAAAAATGCGATAATTATTAACTTGAAAATTTTTTCCCATCAGCAATTTACAGGCTAGTTCTGCCCGAAGTCCTCAAATTTGAGCCAACATCGGCCGACAAAACAAAATAAGGCCTTAAAAACTGGGACTATCATGGCTAAACAAATATAACTTGCTCTAGAGGGAGGTCTTGGCTATAGCACGTTTATCTTCTTGCCTTAAACCTCACAGTTTTGAAGGACTTAATTTTTTTTGTGAGAAGGCCTTTATTTTTTTCAAACCCTCCGAAATGTTAGGGTGGGGTAACATATTACACTTCATTGTTTTATGTACATTCAACTTAGTCAAATTTTATATCACTATTTAGCTATCGAAATACTGAACAAAAAGACACAAGAAGCATCAACATAGCTCATACCATTGAGGAGTTACGGCTTTTTCCCCAATCACAAAATTGGCGAAGCATGACATTTTTTCCCAAATCAATTGTCACCCTGACCGCCGACTTTCTAACCGTACAAAAAATAAAGGAAAGATTATCCCATTAATTGATTTGAATATTACAATGGAACCGTGTCACATGATTGGCATAAAGAATTAGTCACACTAGGTAGTTTTTCATGTTCATACACTCACAGGAAAATTAGCAAGTCAAATTTTGGCACCCGAAAACGGCCAGTTTTGGCTAAAAATTGGCCAAAAAAGAGTTTTCTCAAAAAATTGTCAGTGAAAAAAATTATGGGGTTTTACGTGCCAAAATCTGAAAAATTTGACATTTACCCATAGAATATTAAGTAATCAAGAATTTTGACTGTTTTCCCCCCTAACTATTTTTTCACACCCATGTCCGCTAAACGTTAGTTCAAAGCTTAAAAGGCGGTCGATCTGTTAAATTTGAAAATGTTTTTTGGACTAAGATTGTCTGTTAACAAAATTTAGAGAACTTTGTATCCTCAGAAAATCTTCCATCCTGTCCCGTAAGATTTTCTTGTAAAGGATTGACAGAAGTAGATTTATGCTTTGCTTCAGTGCTGTTATTAGCTGTTATTTACTAGAACTACCAGGTCAGGTTGGACGCTTACAAAAAACAGGCCAGTGGTGTTGACCAACTATAGTGGTTTTTTTTTCGGTTTTCCCAAAAAGTAAGTCTGAAACAAAATTCAGGCTACACGCGCATAAACCCGGAAGGGTGAGGAACGCTTGACAATGGAAATCGAATACGCAATCAAAGGGCCGCGCATGTGCCATTGTTTCAGAAATTATGACGGCGACTATAGGTTGCGCGTGTGATCTTGCTCGAACATGGAGGGCATTCAAACCTAGCTAAAAACCTGGTACAAGAAATAATCTATTCGCTGATGTAGAGAAACATTAGAATAACGACTGTTGACCAGGCTGGCCAAACTGCAGCTCACGACCTATTGGTACGAGCTAGTACAGGGAAACTTGACGTAGTTTTTTGAAATTGGTGGTCGGCACACGTAAAGGCCAATAAATTCATTGGAAAAGCCGTAGCAATCAAGCCTGTATAAAGTGTATCTTCTTGCCCGACGCAGTGCTTGCTTCGGAAGTCATTAACATAAGAAAATAACCCTATGAAACCGCAGTATTTACATGCACCTACTTGTAACTTGTTATTTTATCTCCTGCAATTCTGTTTCTCTTTGACAATTAATATTAATAAGTCCCGTATTTTGGAGATTCTTGTCGGGATTCGTTCTACACGATTTGACTTATTATGTCGTTATACTTGAATGAGGGTGATTCGTAAATGTTACATGCAAATATTGATAATGACCTCGTCTGACTGCCCGAAAATTTCAGTATGACTCAGTGTACTAGTACGAGCCAATGATCACATTGATCACAAAATAGCTATTTTACACTTTGACGCCGTTTTAAGCCGTTTTTTAAAAATCCTGGTGAAACCAAATAAGCCAACTTCACCCACCTCACTCGCTGAGTATTTGTCCACTCTTCCTCCAAAAATTCATGCAGATGTTTATTATATCCCGAGAGTTGTATATGTCAAATATTTTCTGACTTGAAGATGTTTTAAGTTTAAAGAGAGATGCGTACAGGATTATCCTGTTCGCGAGAGGCGATGCGCACGCCTCAATTGTCGATCAGCCATTTTGAGCTCAAGTGGACGCCGAGAGACGCTGCATCATGGTCTTAAAAAAATTCTCAATCTGGTAAAATTTTGACACGTTTAACTTGGTTTAAACAGCAAGATGTGAGCCAGAAAGGTAGAATGACTTCAAAGTGTTTCCTCGGAAATAAAATCCTTTGTAGGTTATACCTGAAAAATTATTTTTTTGTGTGTACGACAATTAATCAATGTTGGGGCATTATACCATATTTTAGGCATGTAAACCTTGCGGGGATCTGTTGAGCCTGTTGATTTTTTAAATGTTTTTTGGAGTTTTGTTTTCCCACCTAAAATGGTTCACGTTCATTTCAGGCTGGATAGTGTGGCGAAAAATGGCGGGCGTTGTGTAATCAAAAATTAAAAAACCAAATGGTGCGCGTGCAAATGGCCGACCGTATGTATGAAGCATGTGCGTTAAGACCACTTGCTACTAATGGTGATGTTGTTTGGTTGCCAGTTGGTTCGTTGCAAGCACCGTAACGTGTCGCGAGTTTGGAAATATGGCGATGACCCAATAACAAAGAGAATGCCAAGGTTTTGAAGGACAATTAATCTCAAGAAAGGAAGGGGATATTTAAAAAGATTATCACTACTGGCTTTCTGAGGATTGAGATTGTGAATTTTTTTATATATTCATCACTTTCATACATTAAATATTTTTTAAAATAAAGTGTAACTTAGCTACACACAAACACATTCATGAGTATCATGACATTTTGCCATGGATATATAATTCGGAACAGGTAGGTGCATTGCCAAGTCAGCAAAGCTACGTCACGTGCACGTAAATCACGAATATAGGCCTCTAAAACTGTCTGAACACCTACGTATGCAAAGGCTCCATATTGTCATGTTTTTGTAAATTCTTCTTAAAGAAAAATCAAAACCGCTGATGTCCGTTTTGTCAACAACATATCGCAGGAAAATCGTGCTTCTCCATCTCCAATACAAATTACAATGCTCATCAGATTCTCCTGCCATCCATCCTTTACTTGGACGCAAAATTACATAACATTTTTGTGCATACGATATGAATTTTATGTTACGTAATGATGTACACAGCCTGACCCTGCGATTGATTTGTTAAGAGGGGCCAGACGCGCTTGAACTAGTGTCTCATAGGGTCGTTTCAGCCGGAGGTGTTGGTGCCCAGCAAAAACGGGACATCTTCAGTAGACACGATCATGAGCCCTGGTGTGAGTAGCTACGTTTAAGGGTTTGACGTGTGATTTACGCGCAAGCTGCTTACACCTTCAGAAGTCTGGTTTATTGCCCAGTCATCGAAATGGAAGAATTAGTTTTGAGATGCGAATGGTTTTACCATGCGCCAGATACCGCGGATAAATGTGCGTTTGTTTGCGTTTATTAAAATCGCGCATCTCTATGCTTGCGTTCCTGCTTTGCTGATGCCGAATGTGGCGCGGCGGATTTTCTTGCCGCCCCCAATTTGTAAAAAAGTGTTCAAAGTTCAGTTAGTTTCGCAGTTGTTGGTGGTGGTAATGGAAACGTAATCGGTGGGCACCCTCATTTTTTATTTCAAAATTTTGAAGAACGACATCGGACCTCAAACATAGTTAGAAATACAAAATTTTATCGAGAAGGTTTTATGTTGTAGGCGATCCAAACCTCAAATTTTGAACTTTTCCCATAGACTTGCGTGGTTTTTGAAAAACTGAAACATACCTTTTTTGTTTTGGCTCTTAGCTAAAAACAAAGTCGGTGACCCTCCATTTTTTTTTCAAGATTCTAATCAGCATGTGTAAATACCATAATATGTGAATTCTGGGAAATTTATCGAGTAGATCACTAACACGTCAAACCTTAAATGATTTTTATAGTTTATGAATAGAATTGTGCATAACATGTACTGGCTTGTTACTCATGGACAATTAAAAAAAATAAATAACGCCATCTACGTCTTTCAGATGGGGGGGGGGGGTTTTTTTTTTTGTTCGACATGTTTCATAAATCAAGAAGGAGAGTTTTTTGTTAATTTGAAAATAAAAACAATATTCAAGGGGACTTTGGTGGACGTTCTCCAAAGCTTTCAAAAGAGTTGAAAAAAAAAAGGTCCATCTGCAAAACCTTTTTTTTTTTAAAAAAAGTGAATTACATGTATAAACATGTAATGTTAATTATTACTGTCTCAAACAAAGGCCTGAGATGCCTAAACCAAAAGAAAACACCGTTTCTAATATTTTAATGACACCTTTTGGCTTAAAATAACAGAACATGTGAAAACAATAGTCCTCATTTCAAGGTTTTTGCAGGAAGTTTTTCCATCGTTTTGAATACTATACAAGGCACAAATTTGTGGTTTACGAAAAGGAAAATAAATCGTATTCACTCGAAGTGTGTACGAACGTGTTGAAAAGGTTTTAGCCGGGGTTGATAGCAGGGTCAGACGTCTCATTTTTGAACACCTATTGATTGAAGTTCTTTTGTCATTTGCGAACAATTTTAGCTAATTTTGTCACTCTATTCTCCTTTTTTAACTGCCCATTGATAGTAAACCGATAAATATTCAGAACAAAAGAGCAATAAATTTGAGCCAATCTGTTAAGTTGCAACTCGAAAAAAACTATTTGACGAAATAATAATCAACGACAATACCCTTGCCCAAAACAGTAGACCATATCCCCAAAAAGAGACGATATAGATCTTGCATACATACGATTAACAAGAATAAGTGAAGTGTTCAGCTACCACTAACCACAAAAACAGTACATAAAGCAATACTTCAAGGACGTATCAGCATCGGGAACCAAGAGAAATATATATTTCCAATACTCTCATAAGACCCCAAAGCACGATGGAAAGGATCTGAAGAGTATTATCACCAAGCTGGTCCCGCTAGTAAAGACGACCAACCAGGAAAGCGACTTATTTTCCCCTCAATGAAACGAAACAAGTATTAGTATTTAATAATACTAGGCGGTTCCCGGGTTTCGCGATCACCTGGGTTTCGCGATCACCTGGCTTGAATGACCCTTGGGTTTTGCAGTTCCTTTGACCTTGAATGGCCCCTGATGACCTTGTCGTGACCTTTAAATTTTTTGTCATCAACAATCTACCCAACCCTCCAAGTTTCATGTCCATACAGCAACGTTTACCCCATTTGACCTCCTTTGACCTTGAATGACCCCTGATGACCTTATCATGACTTTAAATATTTTCGGCATCAACAATCAACCCCGCCCACCAAGTTTCATCTGGATACACCAAAGTTTACCCCATTTGACCTCCTTTGACCTTGAATGACCTCTGATGACCTTGTCCTGACCGTTAAAATTTTCAGCATCAACAATCGACCCTACCCACCAAGTTTCATATCCATCACCAACGTTTACCCCATTTGACCTCTTTGACCTTGAATGACCCCCGATGACCTTTGATCCACTAACCAATACAAACTCTGTTTTTGTTCGGTCAAGGGGCACCCACCCACCAAGTTTCATGAACGTGCGACCCTCGGTCTCCGAGCAAATATGCGTGGTCCATTTGACCTCTTTTGACCTCGAATTACCCCCGATGACCTTTGATCCACTAACCAATACAAACTCGGTCTTCGTTCGGTCAAGGGGCACCCACCCACCCACCAAGTTTCAGGACCATGCGACCCTCGGTCAGACACACAGACAGATAGACAGACAGACCACCGGTATTAATCAACAGACCCATCAGTATTAGAAGCCGGAATGAACGCTGTGTCTTGAGACGACTCACCACGAGACTAGGCGATTCATTTCCTCTTGGCAGGAATACAAACAATTCACTATTTTAAGGTATGTTGTAAAATATTTTCAGATTATTCAAGAAAGCTAGAGATCGTACAATAAATAAGATAAACCAATTTCATATATAAATAATGTTCTTAATCTTATAATGCTACAATTCAATAAAGGGAATCTGTCCAAAAACACTTTCAATGTAAAGCGGACGTCGTGTTGAGAAAATAATTATTGATATTGTTAGTGTCTTTCAAACCTTTTTCAAACTTGGTCCCATTTTAAGTGTGTAACCTCTGTTACCATTGTATGATTAATTCTGTGCAATGGGTATACATTGTGATTTATAGTCAATTAAAATGCAAGTGCATTTTTAAAATAAATGAAATTAGCAGGTTTATTTTGTTCATTTAGAGAACTTCTCTGGAATTCATTGAATCAAAACCGTAAAAATTAAAATTTGGATTGGACATTTCTGAAAACAATTTATTCAAATGTTAATTGATTTCACATTATGGCTATAAATTTACTGTACAAACTCTATGGGAAATGACATGTATTTTGCAACACCCGTAAAAATACAGGATTGCATAAAACTGCAAGTTTTTGTGTTAAATATCGGTAATTTGGGTCTTCTAAAAGAGTAGACATCAACATAAAATAAGTTTTCAAAAAGTTTGATGTTAGCGCAAGGCTCATTGGAATTTTCCGTCTTTTTGCCCAATTTTCGCGTGTTTTGAAAACAATGTTTGCCCTTAATTTGCAGTCCAAATAATAAATTTTAATTTTTATTGCTGATTTGGAGTTGTCTTATGACCCTTCATACATATGTATGTGGTATAAATTTCGTGCAAAAAAAAAAAAAAAAAAAAAAAAACACTATTGGAATAAACCCACTCCGTAGTGGTTTTATTACAAAATTACTTGATTTACACACAAAGAACCTGTTCTGGGCTTATTAACTTCACGTGAAGGTTAACACATGTAAAAGCAATTCAAAGATGCAAAAACCTCAGTTTTGACAAAAATTGAGGGTGCACTATACACAAAATGTGCCAGTGTCTCTTTAAAACGTTTTAGATAGAGCTAAAGACTTTTCATGATATACACGATAAATCACCGACCATGATAGGTGTATAAAAGAAAACGCATACACATCTTTCATTTCTTTGCACGTTTGAGATTCTTGTCTACAAGAATGGTCCAAGACGGCAGATATTGAATGTCTTTTTTAATCCAAAGGAATTAATAATTTCAATTCCATTCATTCCCAAGTTTGTTGTGGCCTATAACTAGTTCTTCATCTAAGTAGATCTAGATTTCATGCAAAAAGCATAGTTAGAACTAATAAATAACAGGAAGTACATAATTCAACAGACAAGTATGGCTTCTTTCTCAGTGAAAATACATTTTATGCAACACCTAAACGGTAACAGTAGATTCCTAAGAACGAGGTACCTCATGCATATTATGACGTGTTGGAGAGTCGATTTTAGAGTAACTTCAAAATTTGAATGCAACTCAAGAAACTACTGAAACACGTTGTACAATAAACAGATAATAAGGAGAGAAAAAAATCTAAGAAATTGTTTAGTACGGCTGACTCAGATTTCCCCATGATTCTGCCCTCAATTGTACAATCGTGTGTTTTTTTTATCAATAAATATACGTGTCCACATAATCACCGTGTGAGATAGCTAGATCTACCCTCAAATCGTCTAAATTACAACTTAAAATGCCAGATCCGGATTTTTTCTTATAAACACGTGTTCTGTAATACTACACCTACGCGCATGTTTACTTCAAAACGAACCGTACATCATCCATCACTCATCTTTTAATGATTTTTTAGTAGAGGTGATTTTTAATTCTAGTTTACTATTTTAATAATAATTCACCAAAAAGCATCATATTTCCAAATTCTGAGTCGGCCTTTAAATAACAGATTTGTAGATGGGTCTTTCGTCTTGCGTCATGAGGCAGCAGCTAATATTTTGTATGCGTTGAGCCACTCACGTTGATTGGTTGGGGTTTTAGAAAAATCTGTGGTCCACCAGTGGACGAAGGTAGGGCACTAATTGAAATGTGATCCGCAGTCTGTGATGGAGAACCACAATTGGGCGTGCTGGCGATGGCCGCGCCCCATCGGTGCTATTGCTATTGAAGCTACCGACTCTGTCGAATCCGGTTTAAGGTGACCCATTCCTTGCGTGGGAGATGGCTGCCAGGTGGTAGTTCTGTCGTAGGTTGTATTAAGAGTTGATCTGGTCTTGGGGTATCTAGCCAGGCATATTCCATGTTTGTAAGATGTTGAAAGGGGAACGGAGAGTTTAGCACGTGTCGGCAGAAAGGTCGGCAAGAGTGCAGTCTCTGTCTACCGATTTGGTGTGATTTTTGACCGTGTATTATGCAGCAGGTACTTTTTGTCCAGCAGGGCCTTATGCACTAGTTTTCTGCGTGTGGTGTTCCCTCTCCGAAGTACTGCAGGTGCAATGCCTGAAAGCACTGGTAGAAGTTCAGATGGATTAGGACGGAGGCAGCCAGTGAATAGTTCTCAAAGTCTCGTTGAGTACTGTGTCCACTTCCTTGTGTGAGGCTGTTGCACCATGCTTGCGCATATTCAGCATTGGCTTGTAGACAGAGGCCAAGTCAGGTGGTGCGTAATGGGTCCCGGTTGGGCTGGCACCCCATGAGATCCAGCAAGTCGTACACAGAGGTTATTCCTCGAAGATACATTGGCGCATACGGACTCGGAGGTGCTACCGTACTTAAGGCTGCCGTCAGCTTCACTCCCAAGTATGTTGGTGTAGGATTGTATGGCAGAGGGCGCCTCCATTGAGGTTTATTTGAAGCGGGCGCTGAGCCTCTTTGGTGTTGAAGTGGAAGGCAGTAGCGGGTGGTCTTGGCTTCGCTCAGCTTCAGTCCCACGGTCTTGAGATATGCTTGCAGTAGAGGGCCATGTCTGTATACGTGTGCTTTCTACTTGCTTGTTCCAGTTTGCTATTCTTGTTCTTCCATTGCGTCGCGAGTGGAGGAGGGCAAGATCGTCGGCGTAGCCATATTGTCTAGATGTTGTGTTATGTAATTACTGAATATCCAAGTTGAACAGCATAGGAGCCCTACAGATCCTTGTGGTACTCTGTTCCTCAACGACGCAGGCGACTACCTGCCCATCAACTGGTCTTTGAGAATAAGCTACGGTTGCAAGCATGTTAGCCTATGGAATTGTACAAAGTGACGTGGACGATCCGGGATGGTCTGAGAAGCTTGAGTGTCAGGCGCCCTGGTGCCACACGGTGTCGAATGCTGCAGTAAGGTCCACCAAGATAACGCCAGCCTTACGGCGCTTTTCAAGCTTTCCTCTATATCATTTGTGAGTTTACAATCTGATGAAGTGCTCCGGCCACGTCGAAATCCTGGCTGTTCGTCATGCAGATGGGGTTCGACGACGGGCTTCAGCCGGGCCAGTAACATCCTCTCAAGGAGTTTGGAAGGAACCACAGTATGATTTGGGGGGCGGTAAGTTTCTTAGGGTTTTGTCGACAGGCTTGTGTGGTTGTGGGGAGTGCGATGATAGTAGCTCTCCTCCAGATCTGGGTAAGGACTGGTTGGTCAGGCAACATGTGTAGAACTCTGGGTAGCCAATCTAGACATCGTGGCACCAGGAACTCTGCTGGTATATGTTATCAGGCCCCTAGGCCCTTCCACTCTTTAGTTGGCTGATAGCAGAGGTAATCTCATCTAGTGAGAAGGATGTTGACAGTGACCCGTCCACGCCGGGTGCTCGACGCAGTTTGGTGATCTCTTTTTTGACAGAGCGAGTGTGATCCTTTCAATGTTCTTGAAACTACCATTTTGCTAGGAGTTCTCAGCAAATTGGATTGCAGTCACTGGACATTTCGATGGTTGGACATTCTGCCGGTAGAGGCTGTTTATTCTTCCAGGCCTTCCTGCTGGGGTGGGTGAAGTCGATTCCCTGGACGATCTTCCTCCCAGCGCTCACGCGCGTGTCCTGTCCATCAGTTTTGTCAGCTCTGAAGCCTTGGATGACGGTCATTTCTTCCGCGGGTTCAGAATTCGGATCATTGTAAAGAGTGTCACATTCCTCATCCCAAGTGGATATATTACTGCGACGGCAGCCACGTGGGATGGTCTTCTTTGTCTATAATTAATCAGAGAGTTGACACAAGTGCTTTTGTAAGGAATTGTCCAGGTTGGAGTAGGTTGGTGTGCGGGCGGTTGGCACTTCTATCCCCAGGTTCTTAAACTGGGCCCAGTCTACCTTGCGGAAGTTTCACCACCTTTTCCACTGGCCTTTGTTGGTACACAAGGCTTAGCAAGGCTCTCCTGAGGCGAAATCTATGATGGTCTGTGTTGGGACTCGAGCGGTCGAGAACCGTAACGGTTGAATGGAGATGGTGTCCCATGTTCAAAAGCAAGGTCGGTTTGTAGACTTATTCCCCTTCCATCGTTAAAGTGTCTGGTTGCTTGGGTCGTGTAGAAGTTGTACCCCGGATTTTGAGCCCAGTCCTCTAGGGTAGCTCCATGCAGGGTTGGTTTTCCTGTAAGCCCAGGTAATGCTATAATGGCTATTAAAGTCGCCAGCGTAATGCAGGGTGCACTAGTTTGTAGAGAGTCCGGCTTGTAGCCGATGGTTAGGGTGGCTTGTAGACATGGTGACACTGAACACCTGCAATTTGGGTTCGTTGGGCCCCTTCCAGGGTGGAGTCTGCAGGAGAGGTTGCACTTTGTTCCATTGGCTGCGTTACTAGCAAAAAGGTGGCAATCCCGTGGTAGCGCTCCTCGGTGTGTGCAGCTAATGTGTAGCCGCAGATGTTCAGTTTTCCTAATGGATCTGTCAGTAGCGTGTGTCTCTGGAGGAGAATTGCAAAGACTTTATGCGTATTATGATTTTTCGATTATGTTTATCTTTTGCCCTAGTGAGACCTTCCACGTTTTAGTTGGAGCACTGAGAATGCCATCTGACTTGACATCTGAGGATGCCTGCCCTGATAGGGCACGTGTGCCAGACTGGCATTAGATAGTGTCCTCCTGGCGGGGCATGATTTATACATTGATATAAAAAAAAAGTCAACGTGACTTAAAAAACAGTGATTAAAAAAGACAACAGATTTTAGCGTAGTCTCCTTTTTGATTATCATTCGTATCATTCGCCTGAACAGATCAGTTACCGGTTCACCACGATGAAAGGTTGATATCTTGAACCCCGGAGATTGGGTTATTGGTTATTGATCAAAATTGTAAAGCCGTTTATTCAGAGATATTGGACCTAGTGAATCAGGTCAGATCATAATGCTGTTTCTTTAAAACCTGCCTTACCATCTATATAGAAAAGATTGACATGGTTGGGGAGATTTCCAAAATTCAAATCCAGTGGCGTAACCATGGAGGGATTGCTGACTATTTTGCTGAGAGATATGTTTTGGCCTTTTGAGCCCCCAAAAATCGTTATTTATATACATCTCTTCACATGATCTGCGGCAGTGTTTTGTAAACAAACATTTTAAAAACCACCTTATATGGCAATAAACGATAGAAGTAGCATTATAGGAAGATAATTTAAAAAATATTACAAAAGAAAATGCTGGTGACAAAAACTCATGTCAAAGAAGTCAAGATGGCTGTGAAGACCACAGTTTAATCTGTACTTCAGCAGCCTGTTTCATGGTTTAAAAACCTACAACGAAAGTTGGAGGCAAAGTGAAACCATAGAAGGTTTTCTATTCAGCTGAAAAAATTGCAATTTTAATTTAGGTTTTAATTTATTTTCAGAAAACTTCAACTTTAGTTCTTCTCGCAATTATGGACCGCGACTATAATTACCCTTAGAGATAAGTAAAAACCCAAAAATCTCTGAAGCAATTTTCTTACGTTCATGTACCTAAGACATTGTATGGGACTCTGTTGTTCATACTGACTTATTTATAAATTTGAACAATGATAATTCCATTTGTTGAAGATACTTTACTTCTAATAAATGTTACACAAAGACCGTTTTATTATTTAAACTGATATGTTTTTGTATGATTATTGTAAAATGAATGGTTTTACTGTATTTGCTATGCATTGTATTAGGCAAAAGCAAGCCATCATAGGGGCCTATATAACCAAACCTGACGTCGGTTCTAGCTATCCCGGGAGGAACTGCAGGAGGTGAGGGAAGAGGGACACGAACATTTGCAAAATCGGGTGGGATTCGAACCCAGGACCCTTCGGGGCCGGCCCCATTGACCCACGGGATAAGCACGTACGGCTCGGGTGTCGCTGGCCCGGTCCACCGATTTCGTGCCCATACGAGTCTGGTTTGATGAGCGCATCAATACTTTCGGACTTAGTGCATTTTCTCAATTACACAGGGTGTTTTGGTGAGATTTTTGGGCTAGGGTTAAGGGTCGTTCATCCCCCCACTGCAGAAAGGTTCAAATGACATTTGGTAGTTTACCTATGGGACCCTCTATATCAATGCGAGAAGTCAGTACTTTCAAATTGTGTGTCACTTTTTCAATAGGGCAAATTGAATTCAGTGTTAATATGATTTTTCTTGCAAGAGAAGGAATTATAAGGTGTAGGTAATTAAAAGTTTCTAGGATATGATCTTGAACTAGATTTGTAACATCAGAAATGCAATGAGGTTATTCATACAAGTTTCTACAATAGCTTGAATCTTTTTTATAGTGCTTTTTAGATCTGGGAAAATCCTAGCTATATATCGGAGTATTTAAAGCTGAGCCTGCAAAGGAAGATTGCCAGTAGTTTTGATCTGCAAAGTTGATAGATCCTGAGCCGTACCAGGATTTTAGATATAAGTGTGCTTGCACATCAGTTAAAGTAAAGGCTGTTGTCTGTTGTCTTTGAAATTCGAATTGTGGCCCTGAAAGTGGACTTTGCGACAGACAGAATTCGTGGGGATAAGTTTTACATATACCTGAAGGTTATCAACAGTTTTGTGTCGTAGACAAAGTTATCTTCAGGACTGCTAAGGAAAAGGGGAAAATTAAGAACGGAAGGAGATTTCTTTGGTATTGTCTATCCTGGAAGAATAAAATGTGCCAGACACGTTATTGATTGAAATCTTCACGTGAGGATATATTACAGTAACTGCTGTTGCTTTCTAAAAATCTGGGCAAACTATACAACAACACAGAGGGAACAATTCTGAGTTTAGGAAGATTGTAATATTTATTCATTCATGAGTTTATTGATTTATTTGTCCGCCATTGAAACTGTGTTTCGTCATACCAAATTTTTGATCCAATCAGTGGTGGTTGGCAAGTTCTTCGTTTTCCCTTGTTGAAGAAGAACTCCATATTCACCGTGTTCTGAAATGCAGATACCAAGGAACCTCTCTGAAGACAATCTGCTGTCTTGAGTCGTCCATCATTGATAGTCCAAGCGTAAAAACGACTTTTAGCAATGAACAAGATATAAGAGTTATCCAAGTCGTTTTGAAAATTAAGATGATTTTACCATACGTCTAAGATATTTGGTATTTGAAACTCATGCACAATGCAATTGAAATTCTTTTATTATCATTCAATGCATTTTAATGTATTCAAGACATATTAATTGCGTGAACAGGATTGTGATGTTTTTAATTGGTTTTTTTTTCAATATGATATTTCCATCAGATGATTAACAAAGTATATTTCCTGGGCAAGACCCTTTCGATATTATTATTGATAATCTGATTCAAACTTAGAATGGTTCTAAATCCTTAAAAAAAAATCAATTTTTAGGATCACCAAAGTGTTGGGTTAAAGGAAGATCACTGGTTCATTATTTTGATGTTGAGGAAGATATTGACTGGGCTATAATTCATACTAGGAATTGTCAATGTACCATCGAAACACAACTTAGGTCATTTTATTTAATTTTTTTCCACCGTGGATTGATACAGAATGAGTTCCTTCATAAAATTGCGGACCAATTTTCCTTGTGTGTGTTCTCCAACCTATGTTTGTACTGAAACTATTGCACTTTTTATGTGAAGGTCCTTCCATCCAAGCAGTGAGTGGAATAAAGTCAATTGACGGATCAATTCCAAAACTAATTTAATTTTCAATTCTCTAATTTTGACGTATGTTTGATCTAAATCAAACTTCCCCTCACAAAAAAAAATATTGATTTTAATTTACTACTCTGCACAAATTTTGTTATCAAACGTTTGTAAAGATTCAAAGCTCAAAAACTCCTTTTCCAAGCTCTGCTTAATTTTATTTTTTTTAAAATCCGTTCAGAGTTTGTAATTGCTAACATAAATAATAAACGTGGACAGCACTTGGACAGCAGTTTAAGAATTTTACTTTTTCTATACATGTGTGTATAATTTGAGTCATGTAATTATATTTTGCATTTTTTTTAGTTATTATAGTTTGCATATTTGTTCTTCTCTTTTCTATAAACCCCTACCCCCACAATGTCAACTGTGCAGGTGCACACTTTTCAATTATTCATGTTAACATCTAATGTACCACCCAGCATGTCCATATTATAACATTCCCGATGTTTCGTGTAATAGTTGAGGGGTTTGTGTTTGTGGTGTGTGTGAGTTAGTTTGTGGATTGATGTCTTGAAACCTTTGTCCTGTCTCTTGTTTGTTGTTGATATATGATGTAATAAAAGAAAGAGGAGAGAGAGAGTTAAATATTTTCAGTTTGGTAATGTTCAATTTTTTTAAATGCGTAACTTCCTAAGGAAGCTAAGAAAATGTCCCGTTACCTTTCTGTAAACAAATATTTTTACTTTTGTTTAATTTCACAGCTTAAAAAGACGTTTTTGACATATTCCAAGAGCACCCTGCTATAGTCGATTTCAAATTACGTGAGATTCCTTGCATATTCGGACGTGTGTGGACATTGATAGGAGTTCAAATATCCGGCAATGCAGATACAATGCTTTGTTGCCATTTAAAAAACATTTGGCGACCTGTATCATGGTACAAAGTTCTTGTACAGAACCGGGTTCACTGGACACGATGCCTTCAGTTATACAATGCTCTTTTATTATGATTGAAAGTACTTATGCCATTGTGCCGGGATTTTTCAATCCGTTTGCGCTAATCTCTTACAAAGTTGGCCCCATTTTTGATGACCAATAAAAACTTATTTGTGTTATGTGTGCATCGATATCAGAATGCATTTTTATCCTCAATGCTTGTGATACGGAAGATATTTTGCATTGTCAAAGTTAAGTTATGATTCAATACCAACGTTTCATGAAATAAATGCTGGTGTTTCATCCTGATACGTCAATTGAAAACATCCATCTATCTTAGAATGTAAAATACTGTATTTTGGTCAACATTTATTTACTGCTACATTTTATTACTATATATTGTATAGTATCATAAACTTTTTTACCCTTTGGGCCCATTAAATAATTCCTCTTACCTCTCACGGTGGAATGGACATACCTAAACCTTTTTAATGACGGCTCATCTTATTGAAATCTACTATAAGTCCTCGATAGCGACAAATTGAATATGCATATCCTTTACTCGTGAAATCCACTTTTGCTCGTTATTCGAGGATCATCTGATTCCGTTGCCGTGATATCAGAGATTTTCGGAAGAAAATATGGACGGAAGCATTGTTGACCTTTCGTCTTCATCTGACTAAAAAATGAGCGTGACCTTTTGAATTAGTGCGAATGATAGCACATACTGTAAAATTGTCCAATCTCGGGAAATCCTGAAATTGATTGAAATGGCCATTTTATTCAAAACATACAAACGTTATAATAAAAAGAGAAATGATTTTTTGGATTCAATCATTATTTTAAGTCTTTTCCAACTTCTTTACAAGTTGAATACTAAACTTAATCTTTGTATATAGAAAGTGGATCCATCTGTTTATTTGCAAAGTATTAACTTTTTACATCCATACATACAATACATACCAGACATACAATACTACATACATACATACATACAATACATACATACATACATACATACACACACACACACACACACACATACTACATACATACAATACATACATACATACTACCATACATAACATATTTCAAATCTTTATTCACTGAATAACATCCCTGAGCACCGAAGGGCCGGCAACAAATTACATGTAATAATTATGAACACCACTGATATTCCTTAAAACGTCGAGCAAGCTGAAAAAAATTAATTTTCTCTCTCTGTGAGTTTGTATCTGCTTTTCCATATTAGATTTGTGCCAATCATTACGCTCTAACAGAAGCATACTTGGCACAGTTTGCAACGACGTTGGGGAGACCAAGGATTTTCAATCCCCGACGATCATGTGTGGGATATCCCGCACGAGTACTTGTTTTGTAGTGTTCAGTGGGTTGCCTCGAAGCCACTACACCAACTTCATCATCACTCAAAAACCCTGTATTGATTGGGAATTTCAGCACAACCCGTATACATACATACTACATACACACACACACAGACATACATCATATATCTACCTACATACATACAGACATACATACTACATACATACATACATACATACACACACACATACATACATACATACATACATACATACATACATCCATACATACATACAGTAAGATAATGTTCTTTCACGACCATGTTGGGATTGGACCTATAAGGCTACTTTTTGATGTTACCTTTTATATGATTTCTGTGACGCATTCACTAAACGACATTTCACAAGCTTTGAGACAATTTTCATAAACAACATGGTTATAACCAAACACTTTTTTGAACTTATACAGAGACACACATTGCTCATTTTACAAGACTACTGTGAACTTTTCAACCTTATCTTGGGAAAAACACAGCAAAATAGATTGTGCTGGGTCATGAGCAGCTTAAGTCTGTTTTGTTTCTTATTTACGGAGTCCATTAACTAGTTTTGAAAACAGATTTGGTGTCCGAAGTTTGTAATTTTTTCTCCTGGATGTCTGACTTTTTTTTGAGTCTTACTATCTTGTTAATTTAAAAGTTCATGTTGCTCAGTGTAGCCTTGGTGATCAACATCCAGACCGCTCTTACGCCACTTTTTTAGTCCTGGAGTCAGTTTGGTCCATTGTTTTATTACTACTTCATTGGTGGCCCAAAATTGAGATTCGTTGTATAGGTTTAGACATCACGGGGATCACTTCCAACTTGTATGATGACATGGTACAGTTGTCGTATTGCCACCCTGGAGCACCAATGAACTTTGTACAGGAGTCAAATTGTCAAATTTGATGATGTTGTTGTAAAAAATCTCATCAATGTGTTACTTTAGAGCCATAAGGATTCGAAAGGTATAGTTTGCCCTATCTAGAATGGATCGTTTCAAGGTTATTAACAAAAAGGTCACGTGTAATTTTGTGCCTACCGTAGGGATAGATAGCTTGAAGGAGTCCTTGAGAGACATGGAGTAAAGGCAAGCTCAACGACAACGGCCTCCTGCTACGAGTGTGCAGAACATAGTTTGTGCATATCCAACACCATTTACAGACTGGCAGATACGTACAAGACCACGTGGATGCACCCGAGATCAAAGATCAAAGCATTGCATTACATTATTGTACGTCAACGAGACATTGAAGATATCCTAATACCTCGTGTTATGAGTGGTGCTGAATGCTGGACCGACCACAGACTTGTCAGAGCCAAACTGCAGATGCACATTCTACAGATTCATAGAAAACAAACCAAGCAAGTCAAGGCATCTAACTAATACAGACCATGGAGTCAAAATTTGAACAGGCCAGTAAACTGATAGAAACACCATTCACAAATGGAACAGCTTCAAAGATACAAACGCTGAAACAGTAAAAGTGGTACTGAGACCTAACCAAGAGTGCACCAAGATTGGCTCTAGCAGATCTAGATGAGAAGAACAAAATGGATCCATCTCGGTTACTAGAGGGAAAATGTTTAAGAAGCTCCATAGAGCAAAGTGGCCGACACAGCTACGATTAATGTCAAAAGCGATCACAATCAGTGCATCAGAAGAGACACACAACAAACCAGAATTTAATCATCACAACTCACCATAATTCCTTGTTGACGGAGTCTTCTTTCCATCTCACACAAATCCTTCCGAATCATCGCTGGGTCCTGGTGTCAGAACTCAAACTCACGATGTCATTTGTCTCAAGGTTGCAATGTCTGGTGAAGGGCTGATAACGCTCAAGATTGCTACCCAATTAAACAAAAATCACATGTAAGTTCAAGAGATCTCGGTGGCCACTCCACATCATGATTTAAGACAATCAGCCGACGTCCAAATACCTCTCTCAACCTTTCTCTCACTTCATATAGTATGACAGGAGCACCGTTGAAAATATAGCCCCCCCCCCCCCCCCCCCCGCTTATAGTTTACAATGACTGCATGAAGAGTGACCTCGCCGTAATGACTGTTACCTTATGCATGTATGACCTTCTTCGGACGGTCATGTATTATTTCGAGTTCGATACATGACTGTTTGAAGATGGGGTATGATTTCTAAAAAATGCATGCCCGAAATACATGCGGTCACTTTTTGAAAGCTTGCATAGGGCAAAGTCTGGAATTCTAGGAACTGCCGAGTTTCCTCAACCGTTTGGAATGTAGGCGAGCCATTGCATTCTAGAGGTACCTTCTCAGTTGAACGCGAGGCATGAGGTAATGGTGGCTTTATTGTAATGTCTTTGGAAAGTTGGAATAAAGGGCATAGTGTTTGGGGGATTAAGATTTCTGCCTCAGGTCTGATAACCTACTTCAGGATACCAACACTCTAATTTTAAGCCTGCGACCTACAAGACAGCAGCAAAATGGCGAATCACTAGAACAAAACGTCCCTTAGAGCCAGACTGGTATGTCCATGTTGACAGTTTTCGACCATCCTTGGATCAACGAGTGTGAGGCCTATATGTCAACTTTGAAAAAGTATAGTAACATTAACCTTGAAGATTACTATTTATCCAGATTTTCAAATACTGCTTATACTTGATTTACTTATATTTTTTGGCTATACACGAATCCGACGGGAAGCCTCGAAAAGGACACCCCTCTACGTCGCCGCCATTACTGGGGGCATACTGTCCACCAAACACACAGTACAACCCGCCGCATATGCTTTTTACGAGCCTAACGAACGAAATAAGAATTTACAACCTAACCTTTTTCGGCAATTTTTAACACATTTCCCCTCGTTGATTTGTATATTGATTTAGAAGGATGCTAGGTAAAGAAAAATGGCCTAAACATAATGGAATGTCCATGTCCCGGTCGTACTGTTGTTTTAAAAATTGAAGTTATCTCGCCCCGGGGTGTCAGCACTTTTCGTGACTGAGAAATGAACTCTTATGGTTATGAATACGTGTTAACAATTGGTACGACAGCCGCGTGGAGAAAATCATTTTCGTAAAATTCAAACATCCAGACAACAATAAATAACAACAGAATGTTGATATATTTCGTGTACGTGAAACTTTGAATAGTTCCCAAAGACCGATCGTATTTGCTGAAACACGTGACATCTCGATGCGTGTTGTTGAAGTTTTAGAAAGGACGCGTCAGTGCTCATGTGATCTGATTTCGGAGATTCTGAACAAATTAGTCTCGTTTGTTGCATGGAATGTGCTACGCTTGGACTATCAATACACGTAAAATGACCGGCGAGTTTACAATGTGGTATTTAGACCGAAATGGATACGATGATTATTTTGGTTTTTTACTGTACATGGAGTGATGTACTTGTACGTGACATGTGGAACTAAACTTAACCATGTTTTAAATGGAATTTTGTGAACAACACTCGTATTTAAAGCAAACAAATGAAAATATTAATAAAAATAAATAAGTTCATTCATCTCATTAGAACTTGGCAGATTCGGTGGTTTTCCTCATTGGACAGATGCAGATGGTACGTCTGCAGACATTCACTTTCTTCATGTGTCATTGGAGCATATTTTTACACGCAGTTTCGTTTCATTTTTGTAGACTTTTTATCGCTATTTGTGCCGCAAGAATTTACATTTTTTTTGTCCTGAAGCCGCCCAAGATGATATACAAAATGGATACAGTGGAACTAAGTGTGATTTTTGGCCGTCAGAACTGATCAAAATTATCGATTCTTTGTGGTAAACACGTACAACTAACCGGTTATAACAGAAATGCACAAATGCCCCCCAGTCATGGCCGATGGTGAGTGCGCCGCAACGGCGTAGGGGCGATAATAGTCCCCGTCGGATTCGTGTATAATCAAATACTTGAACTCTCCTATCATAAAATGGTCATTTTTGACATAGCCAGTTCTGGCTCTAAGGGAACGAATATCTATCCGTAACTGTCCTCCTGTATCTGGGCCGAGAGGCGGAGCTTTCATATGGGTTTACCTCAAACACATTGTCTGTCAGCCATCTGGCATATACACAACTAAAACTGATTATGAAACAAATACGTTTTTGAGATATTTTTTGAAATAGCGTAGATGAAGATTGTCTAATAAATACAAGAAGCTTATTCCATTCTTTTGATGCGATACTGTGAAGGTTATGTCACCAGCTAATACTCTAGGATATGGTGTCAAGACGAAATAATCAGTGGAAGATCGAGTTGTCTCTTTGGTACACATAAAGATAACCAATTCATAAATATGTTGGTCCTTGGGTTTGAAGGCATTTATATACAAGCAAAAGAAATTATAAATATATCCGTTGGGCGTTTGGTAGCAAGTGAAGTGATTTAAAAAGTGTGCCAGTGGTGTGTTTGCGGTCACTTCAAGATAGTAAGACGTGCTGCCAATCTTAGACGTTGAAGGCGAGAAATATAAAGTAGATGGGGACGAGGGAGAGAAGCTTTGTCACTAATATAGACGGTGAAAGAATTATGACGTGCCTGCATGGTGACATGTAGTTGACTATATATTTCCTGATTCTTGCAATATTTCGTAACTGAAAACAACAATTTTGCTATACATATTAAATATGATATTACATGTTCATGTGGGTGTCAAAGAAATCAACCCAAATCCTAATGGTTTTTGCAGGTTCAATTTTGTGCAAAAAAAAATAGAAAGGTTTAACATTTAGATGGCAAATGGTTTAATTCATATGGCGATGGCAGCAATAAGAATTCCTGTCTTTTAACTTTCATTTAAACTTAAGTTTTTTTTGCAGTCATCCATTTTTTTTTTATCAGATATATAATTTGGAGTTGAGAATATGCAGCTGTCGAGTTCTCCCGCACTTTGGGATTAAAAGATACATTTAGCTGTGTGTCAATCGGCAAATACATGATGAGAGACATGAATGAGGATTAGCAACAATGTCACACCAACTGGAAGGGTTTAAATAGTGTAGCCAACAGTTCCAACAACGAGCCCTATGGTAACCAAACATGCAGTATGCAATGGGCTCAAACAGTGAACCTGCTATATCAACTTTGGTAGACCAATCAGCAAGTAGGAGCTAACATTAAGCGGGGCCTGACCCAAATTCTTTGAGAAATTAAAGAATCAATCGGTCGAAAGCAGGCTGAATAAGTCCAGTAAACACAAGAAGAACGCTTATTTAAGCATCAACGGAAAACTAATGGGTCATTTTACCTTTAAATTGGCCGATTCAGTGCTATGCCATGTCTGTAGGCTGATTGGGAAGGTCCGCAAGGTTTAATAAATCCATATGTTCGGTTAGACGTGAGCATGCAATCTTTCATTAATTTCATTAACCAGCAAAAGTTATGTTTTGCAACAGGTCTGAGTTTCTTTGAAGTATTTTGATCAGGAGTTGGCTTTTTTCAGGAGAGGGCCAAGAGAAAAAGAATCATAATTGCAGAATGACTCCTTTTGGGAAAACTCCAGTAGAAAAGAGACATTAACAATGTCAGCTACGCCTGGAAGAAGTTTGCAGTAGATCCATGTGTAGAGTCAGTGGTTTTGCACTTTTGCTCCATACTCTGCGCCGTTTAGCGTGATGTGTCCGGAAGGATATTTTTTGCTGACTTTAAAAGACATTTGGGAGAGGGAGATTATAATCTCTGAAATCAACACAAGTCGCGAAAGCGCCCTGTGGCCTAATGGAGAAGCTTCGGCTCCTAAACCGAAGATTGCGGGTTCGGTCCGCCAGGGGTCAGGCTTACTATTACAATTTTACTGCATCTGGACGGTTGGTGCCTTTGAATCACGAATTTAAAACAAAAATAAGCATATGGCAGTTCTTTAAAAAACCCACATGCATCATTATGCAAATGCTCCCAACGCACTTAATTGTTGTGGAAACATTACACGTGAAGACCGTTGTCAAACACGACCTGTATACACAAGGAACTCCAATCGGTCAGTTTCCAACAGTACCCACCCATCCAGAGTGCAATGGTTTTAGGGGTTTGGTGTATAATACTTATAATAGGGCTGTTTTATATTAGAGTGTATAGGTTCGCATGGCTACAGAACGCATAGCTCTGTAGCAATGGCGCGTATGTTCAAGGGTATTATGTTTGGAAGAGAATTCTTTTGCAGGGGAAGTTTGTGGGGTTTTGAGTTTATCCCAGGTAATTTAAAGAAGCATGATTGATTTGAACTTTCATATTTTTTCTTATTTATCATTATATTACTAAGATCTCTTTTGAACAAGGTTTAAGAATGATTTTTAAATGTAACTGGGACCGAGACTGCCATATTAATGCATGTAAGCAAGTTTCACAATTCCTTTGGAAATCCCCAATGCCCCAACCGACAATCGTGTCCTACCCTCTCTGTACAGAGCCACATGTATATTCTCACATCTTGATCGATTACGCTGAGACAACAGAGATACAGAATGCTTGCTGCTTTTGGGCCGGTATTGGTAGTTATAAACGGTAACGAGATGAATAGTTTGTGTCACGTGTCAGGTACAGGTTTCACGTGTCAGGTATCAGATATCAGTGTGCTCTTTCCGGGGCTTCGGGGCGAAACCATATATATAAATCCGACTATGTTAAATCAAGGTTCGGTACATGATTACCCTCTGCCCAAAGTGCTATTATTTTTTTTTTCCAAAAGACACCGTATATTATGTCTAAACAGTACAAAATTTACCTTTTCCCTACAGATTCAAAAACCGACGTACGGATGACGATAATCGGTTTTTGTTTTTCCACTGAGGTATGACGTACGTCAATGTTTTACTAATGGTCACCCCGAAGCAAAATAAAAACCAATCAAATGCCGTGACGATCATCAAAATCTTTATTTTTTCCAAAATTGGCTGTTATTTCCCATAATAAAATTCCTTTTAATTCAACATCTGTTATATGTTCTTTAATAATTAATATTCAATTGTCCCCGCATGAATGTGAAACGATGGTCCATAGTCTACACTGAACAAAGTCACCGGCTAAATACCCTTACCGGGACGAATGAGCAGACGGATCCCGTGTAAGTTGTAAGCATGCTTACAGCCCTTGCACGCGGCTGCGGGGGTTATGCGTCTAGAAGTTGAAACTAGACAGAGCTCTAACGTATCAGCAACATCTGGAAAGCTCGAGGGATACGTCAGTAGTAGCCCTGATTTGTCGCCTAGCCGGTGTGGCAGGATTATTCTAGTCCCCAAGCTCACAGGCCGGGAAACACTGGTCTTCTTTCTTCTTTGCTTAATAGGCAGCAGCTAAATATGTGTAAGCGTTGGAGCCAACTCACTTTTGATTGTTTGGGTTTGAGAATCTGGTCTCACCGGTGGACGAAAGGTAGGGCACTCGTTTAGAGATATGTGAATCCGCGTTATATATAATAAATCTTATTTTTCATGGTTTACTCGGTTTCAGTACAAAACTGTCTCCCATGAGACCCTTACGATACATAAATATACAAAAGCCATGCAAAATACAAATAAGACATTTTGAATAGTAATACAAAATCAAGAATAGGACAAAATAAAAGAACTCACTCTAGACATGAGTTTAAAGTTTTATGTTCAATAGAAAATAAATTGAAGGCACCTTACATCAGTCGCGAGGCTGTTTCCAAATTGTACTCCCGCTAAAATAAGTGTAAACCTTGCCGGGTATATGTTAAAGGATGGGATTACAAGAGTTTGGGAAGATTGACTACGGGTATTCTTGGAATGACATCAGAAATATCCATACCCTAGATGACAGATAAGATGGGGCATAATAATTTTTTGAGACAATTTGAAAACAACCAAAAGAAGCTGATTTTGCCATCTTTTGTCCAGTTTATCACAGTTTAAAGTAGTCATCAGCATTCTGAGGTTCTAATATCAGCGCAAATAAAAAGAACACAGCAGCCGTGTTTGCAGAATTGAAGCGAGTTAAATATTCAATTTTGCAGTTAGACCAAACTGGCCCGCAATAGTCAAAATGTGGACAAACTAAAGCATTGGCTAACATATTTAAGGGTGTTTTGAAGGAAGATAAAACTTACGAATAACACCAATGCGTTTTGAAATGAATTGTATGATATATAATCAATATGCTCACCACCGAGATAAAAGTGGGTCAAAGACAACACATAAGTACTTAAATTTGTCAACGCTTTCTATATCTGCATTATCATCACATCATGATTTAATATCACTAAATTAGTAACAACATTTTTGTTCCCAGACATGAATTGGTTTTCTTTATGTTCAAAGTCAGTTGGTTGTTTTCAACCAACTTGTGCAATCTTAGACCAAATTATCATTCATATCCAACTGAAGAGTCGTGGGATCTGATACAGTAAGGAGTAAATGTAGTGTCCATCAGTCATACATAACTCACTTACAACGATACTATCAGGAAGAAATTTACATACATAATAAATAATAATGGCCCTAAATTGACCCTGTTGATTCCAATATCAATATTTTTAATAATAGCCGATAAAGTAGAATTGATACACACCGCTTGTGTTCTACCACAATGATATGAAGAAAACCACTGCAAA
>JAMKCH010010044.1:0-37350 GCA_023653785.1 Ophioderma brevispina
CATCATCTGAAAAAAGTTATTGAAACTTACACGGGTCAACCTTAAATTAGCTGGTGAACGCTCCATTTCATTTCGCTGCGTCAGCTGTTGGGATTCACTTCCAAACAGCAGTCGTTAAAAAGGTATCCCCAATCCAAGACTTCAAAACGTCAGCTTAAAACTCACCTTTTTCGTCAAGCTTTTCAGATCATAGCGTTTTGTTTGATTTGTTTGTGTTTGATGTCTATGGCGCTCTGAGGTCTTTTGAAGATTTGCACCTTATACGAACTATTTATTTATTATTTATTATTTGAAGTGGCCCACACTGCGATAGGATGGTTACAACGACGTATATTATGGATGGTCATCACTTTGAGTCACCATTTGCCTGCGAGTTGGCTTTGTCGGATCGTTTTCGAGGTAAGCTATTGGGCGGGAAACTAAAAGGGCTAAATACTCAACAAATGTGGCACAATCAATTATTTTGATTTATATGTAATCTACGTTACTTAAGCTTCCATCCATCCAAATTTCCAAATATTCAGGACTCATGACCTATTCATTTAAGTTAAAACATGATACAAAATGCATCCCAGAAGGTTTTTGTTATGTTTGATTAGAATTTGATCATGTTACCAAATGTCCTAATGATTAGAAATTATCATATCGTGGCAGATGATAGTCATGCATGCTACTCCATGTCTGGCGGAGTGAATACAGGCTAAAATGTCTTAGTATAATATAATGCTATCATATTGGCTGGCCTTTTGTTTTGTTTATAATTTCATGGTGACTCAAGAAAAGCCCAGAAAAGCATACCCTTAGTTTCCACTCTTGAGTTACAGTCCTATGTTTTGTTATGTCCAAAATCAGACTAAACATTAATTAATCATCTAGATTAATTTCATTAAAATTAACCATATTATGGGAAACAATGTCTGAATTTGAACATTTGTGATTGTAATGGTTGATAGAACAAGACACGTTACAGCCACTGACAATTGTAGCAACTCCTATCGTATGAGGTCATTGATCTGAGACCCTACCTTCCTGGCTATTCCACTTGCTATCTACCCTCCCCCGTAAAAGAATTAACCTTAAATCTTCCACAGAGGGAATTCAAATGAAGTTCTATTCCCATTTAGAACTCACTCTCCCTTCCGTGAGAGCACGGGGCGCGGAAACAGGAGTCATTTGTCAGAGGGAGCAAATTCCCAGTTTTGAGGCAGATTTTCCCGGTTGTAAGTGAGATTCCTGGTGTGAGGCAAAAAAGGGCTCTAATTAGCTGATTTTTCCAGCTTTTTCTTCCCAGTCGAAGCTCTCCGAGGGGCAACTGCCCCCTGCATCCCCGCTGTTACTACTATGTGAGAGATTTCTTCCTAGCTTATCCACCATCATGGTAATGGCTTTCTTGTGGTGGTGTCGGGATTTATTCAACTCAGTACGCTTGGGCGCCTGTATCCATGTAACCAACACTCCAACCTGGCCCTAAGTGTCGTGAGGACTCTTGAAAGACTTAAAGGGGGCTGACCCAATTTAAAGTTTTCATTTCTGATTGAATGACCTGGACCCCCAATACCACATCTGTAGAGTTTTTCGCCAATATTTGATGGAGAGGTAAAAAGTGATTTTGTAAGGCCCCATAGGGTACTATGTAAAATTAATATTAGTTTGACAAAAAAATGGGCATATTAGTACTTATAATATCCAAACCAAACACATCTAGCAAGACAAAGTTCACAGGGTAAAGTGACCCAAAATAGTAGCTTCTTTAGACCACCAAATTTTTGACCACTCACAACAAAAAATCTTGAGGTTCTGGGGATGGGCTAGTGATCGGGGTTATCAGACTAAAGGCTGGGTCAAAAATTTTTTGGTAATGTTTTCATATAGACGTCCTAGGAATGCCGATGAGGTATTACAATTGATTCCGTCATGCTTTGTATGACGTTGGGCAGTAGAGATTTGGCTGGTTGGTGGGTTATGTTAGCACATCCATGCCAGTAACAAAGATACCAACACACTGATGAATTTTGTTTTTTATGTTCTGGATTAGCAAATTGTTGATCCCCTTTAATAGACCAAATTATATTTAAAATCTCTGAGACTGCCTTTAACCAGAGTTTTTCAAGAATGAGTGTGGATTGCAAAAGTAGTTATCAATCAATAGGTTCTTCCATATGAAATCCATACTCCCCCTGTAGAAGACTTTACCTAACTCTACCTCAGGGGTGGCAGATTTCAAGTAGAAAAGCCTAATACAAACAAATACACGGCCGTTTTCTTACTCACATGGTAGCCTATACGGCAGCTACACCGTGTCTACCGCGGCAGTTACTCAGTGGCGTAGCCAGGTGGGGGCAGAGGGGGGCAGAGTGCCCCCTCTGACAAATTTTTTGAGGGGAAATCGGGAAATAAAACACTGATATTTATGTTAAATCAGCCCTTTTTCGGATTCTTTTGCCCTGCGACCGGGAAATTTTTGCTTGTGATCGGGACATTTGTTGCACCCACGGGGAAATTGCCCCTTCAGAACCACCGGGCTGGCTACGCGCCTGCAGCTACTGCAAAGTACACACTGGGCTATGGGCTAGTTGCGAGGCAGTAGCTGCAAGATAGGGCTTGCAAAGTACACAGTTATTAGGTATACAATGATGTGGCTACTATACAGTACCTACCCCGATGACTACCCTGCAGTTCCCCACTAGGTGGAGACATTACCGGAGTAGACATGTAGCTACCACGTAGCTAGTCCGTGGTAACCACAACGCCATTTTAATAGTGGATGAAATGAGGGCGCTATACACTTGGGTTCTGTTTAGCATTTTTTTATATTTTTTTAGGAAAATCATTACGAATTTCGGATCGGACATAATAAAAAAAAACATATTCCTGCACATTTAATTAAAAAATGCAAATATATGCCAAAAATATCTAAAAAACAAAATTGGCCATGATAAATACCATGCACTCTGAGAGCCGGTGTAACCACGTTTAGCTACTCCACCACGGAGGAGACAGCCGCTGTGTATACACTCTCCGTCCATGTGGCAAAAATACACGAAATCCTAGCTAGCGAGTGTACGTCTAGTGGGTAGGTAACCCATGTCTGCTGAGTGGTAGCTGCGTGGTAACTACCATGAAGAAATTGGCTGTGTATTTGTTTCACGTATAGAGTTTTAAGTCAATAACCTCTACCTGGGGGCAGTACATTATTAACTTAACACCACGCTAAAAGAAGCCCGTTAGATTTTATCTTTAGATATGGGCATTGGTATTCTTCCTTCAGTGGAATGACAGATAAAAAAAAAAACATTTACAAAGAGAGGTAACACGCTTTAACCTGTTGGTGTTGTTAGACTTAATCTTTACAACAAAATCCTCAAGCATGTCACTTAATTTGAAGAAAGCTGTGCTGTCGCAGCATAGCTGGGGTGAGAATAAGACGAGCAACGTCTCAATCGCGTAGCTTCGGAAGGCTTAATGCCGACCTTGTATGCATCAAATGAAGAAGCTCTAATATCTGTGCTTTCTAATTTGCCATTCATAAAAAACAACGAATATCAAACACTCCAATGCGTGGGTGTATTTTGAACTTGCACGATTTCGCAGAAATGTTGTAACCGAAAGTGGGCAATATTTGAATATTTGACAAGATGGCGTGTACTTGTGGATATTACATGGCGCTGGCTGCAACCGCAGAGCGCATCGCATTTTATGTTGGTCGTTTCCTGTTTCCCCACCCCCAATTTTTTGTTCAAACTGAAAGTGTGAAGAAAGTGTTGAAGTGGACTTTAGATTTGAAATTTCAGCGTTCTGTTGCATTAGATCTTTATTATTCTACCGTCTGCCAGAGGGTGGTTTGATCAATCCACATGCCCATTTTTGGGAAATTTCACCTCACTAGGGTCCATGTGATCCTCTGATAAAATCCTATTCTTACAACAAAAAAACGACGTAATGCTCAGTTTTTTTTTAGCCAACAAAGCGTTAGCACTTGGGGATTTTTTATATGATTATGAAATGTATGTGGCCTTAAATTTTTGAACCTGACACGTGTTATACAGTATAGCCACTTGTAATGCATTATGCAGTCCCGTCGCGCCATGGGGGGGGTGTGGGGGGTGGAACACCCCCCCCCAGCGATCCTCAAAAAGAGAAGAAAGAAAGGGAAGAGAAAAGAGAAGGAAAGAAAGAGGAAAGAAAGGGAAGAGAAACAAAAGAAGAAAGGGGAAGAAAAAAGATGAACAAAGGAGAACGGCATCAAGACGCATAAGATTTAACTCAGACTTACATAAATCCAATATCACAAATATTTAAAATGGCTTCCCCCTCAAGCAATTAGTTTTGTTCCATTGTTAATGTTCCAACAGGACTTGTGATCAAAATGTGTTAAACCAATTTGAGGAAACCACGATCCCCCCCCGCCCCCCCCGCCCCCCCCCCCCCCCCGGGCGTGCAGTGGCATGTGCAAACGGGAAGGGATCCATGGGCCTGTCCCCAAGTTTGGTCTACCAGTATAAGGGGAATTTTCTGTCGGGGAGCTGATGTCAGAAAAAAATGGTGAGGGATCCTTCCCTGTACCATAACTTATAGGTCCTACTGGCTGTCATTTGAATTAATTACTAATAACTGTAACCTTCAATAACATTTCTTAATAGTCTACAGTCCCAATAGCTTCCGGGGCTCCGCCCCTAGACCCCGGCAGGGCTCGGGCTCATTGCAACGCATCCTTTAAAGAGACATTGGCACTCGCTATGTGTAATTGGGCCCTTCGTCGGCGGTACCAAGCTTATATATACTGGCCCCTTATCAGTGAGCAAAGTTAGAACAAATCTTTCTTGGAATTGGTTTCTATTTTACCCCTCAAAAAGTGGTATCTTGAAGGTTCTGAATAGCTGAAATCCAAGAGCTTCAGGGGGCTTCGCCCCCTGGGCCCCCAGCCGGGCTCTGCTCCTGTCCACACCCATTAAAGACAATTAAAGACTCTCGCTATAATGCAATGCCTCCTATACGGCATGCCCGTCTCATTGAGCAAAGTTAGAAACCAGTCTTTACCTCGGTCTTTTACTTTGAATTTGGGTTACTAATTTACCGTACCCCTCAAACAGTTTGGCCATTTTGAAGGTTCTGAATAGCGTAAATCCAAGAGCTGGACCCCGGCAGGGGCTCTGCCCCTGCACCCCGACATGGGCCCTAAATCGGGCCCCTGGACCCCACCCATCAGGCTCTCCTGTTTACGTCCGGTTTGTGTCAAGGCACTTGCGATGTGGCAGTTCAAACTATCAAGAATAGAATGGTCTGTAAGACCATCTACTTAGGACAATTTTCAACGCCCTTAAGTTGGCCCGACATGGCCTTTAGTTGATTGTTTATTCGCTCACTACGCTTCCGAGGACTCTTACTGCAGGCAACTAACATTTTTTCAGTTTACACCCCCCCTGACAAAATGTCTAGCGACGGCCCTGGCATTATGGGATTGATTCAAAACACCCTCTGCTTTCTGCCTGATATATCTGGCTATTACATCCACTTTGGACTTTCTTTCAATTGATATATTGTTTATAAGGGCATGTTTAATATGGAGTCCTTTGCTTTGTTTGTTACATTGTTTCAGAAGTGGTGCATTGATCGGTCAACCCTTTCCCCAACGTCTCATACCATGTTAAACATCTTGAGGAAAATTAATAACTCAATGCCTGTTTTAAAGGTGGGATTGACTACCTCATCCCCCACATTAACCCATCAAAATTAAGATTTTGGTTTCAAAAGAATGTTCATATTTTTCTCGGGAAATGTATTTTTTTAAGTTTGAACAATCACTATCAGTGATTTGCTAAATCAGGATGTTGAAAAAATCATCAAAAATCAGATTTTTGCATGTCTGTAACAAATACAGGTATCCAAACATACCCTGCAAATGATAGGACCAGAAGCATCCTAATAAGTACAGAATTGGATATTTTACTACAATACCTAATACCTAATAGAATGGAGACTCCTATCTGTGAACACTGCCGTTTTCTTCCTTTTCTGTTGATTCTTTAATTGAAAAAAGTAACTTATGACAATTCTACAGTCTTATCCTTCACTTTTCAAGCTGTTCATGCAAATTTCATATATTTTGACTCTTTCGGATGAATCACTGATAGTGTCTTAAGTCAATGGTTCAGTTGATTATATTTTTGTAGGTAAGGGGGTTAGAAGAGGCCATAGATCACAAAATGCCCCTTCAAGTGTAAAGTTATTTTGTATTTCCCAACTTCATTTGCAAAGTGATCCAAAAGTCCATCTAAAAATTGTAGGTGTTATCCTTTATTGCCTCTTATTTTGTACTTCACAATGACACACCTGGTAAAATCATGCATGCTCTGCTGGATGACACAATATACACATGCTCACTCATTTACCATATTAGGAACCATACTACATTAATCAAAAATAAAACCCCATCCACTCACCATGGACAATAATTAATATAAATTGAAAACTAGCAACAACAAAAATAATTTTAAGTTTGACTAACTGACTTTGACTGCAAGTGAAATGATTTTTCAAGCCCAGCACAAATCAAGTCATTATGGGATAATTGAAAATGATAGCAGCCCTTTCATTGGAAAACTTTTGGACCAGTTTTTTGTTCCATTTGATTGAAATATTTTACAGGATTTTTCAGCACTCAGACGCGATCATCATTTACCTCTCTACGAGCTGATATTTTCACTGTGATATAAGGTGTCAACAAGAAATTTTTGCAGGCATCTGTATTTTTCCTGCCAATACGTCGTTTTTCATGCAAGATTACACCCAATAGTCTCTACCTTTTTATTTGCCTACAGAATGGCTTAAAAGGGAAACAACATGTGGCAATGTGAATATTTACATGCTATTTTTCACATCAACACAGCCCTGAAAATTTCCTATTTGCTCCCAAATAGGAAATTAGAAAAATTTCACAATTTTGTACCAAAGCAACAATTCTCAGCTTAATCCTTTCAGTGGGGATATTTTGATAGAATGCTTTACCCCAGTGGCACAAATCAGAATTTTCACCTTTCTGGAACACCTGTTCTGTGAATCCTTTTGTTGCATCCCTAATTTTGGCCAAAATTGAATATCACAAATAGAAAGCATGATTGATTCTTGCCATGCAGATCAACAGGGAAACATGAATCTGTAAAGACATGCAAATGTGTAATGCTGTAATAGATTCATCAAAAATAGCAACTCATACATTTTCCAAATTACTGAAATTGAAAAAGAATGTAAAGTAGGGTTTATACAGAAGTACTAGCACAAATTTGGATAAATGACCACACAAATGTTGGTTGTTGTCAGATTAGATCTTCTTTGGATGCCTTTACTCTCTAAAACGAAAGAGTGAAAACCACTCTAAAATAGTGAAATCTCACTCCAAACAAGAGCCAGCTGAGTGACGAATCTTTTAGAGTGAGATCCACTCCAAATAGAGTTAACAAAATAACCCTAAGGAAAGAGTGAACTGATAACTCCTTTTTAGAGTGAACTAGTCCCTCTTATAGAGTTGTATTCTTTAGGATTTTTGTTTGTTTTGTTGGAGTCAAATATTGAATGTGTAGGTCATAATTCATAGCATCGTGACATGAATAAATATTGTGGCGCATCATTGCATGATTCAGTGAGACATGCCTGATTGTGGCATGCCCGACGTGTATGATCGGTATGCATGCCCGTGACATGCATGATTGTGCGTTTCGTAGTGTGTAAGCCTAGCCTGGCCGGGAGCCTTGCGCAGACTAGTGTTGACGAGTGATAATACAGTAATACATTTAATGCTTCCCACCCTTTGGTCTGTAAATCTATGAACTTGACCTACCACATACAATAACTCACCCGGGAAGATATCTATGTTCTTCACTAATTTCAACTTCGTTTCAACCGTTGGCTGACTGGTCCTCACTTACTCGTCCGCCATTTGGTTTCGGAAATAATCACGCGATTTGCGGCGTTTCTGTTGGGCTATTAGTTCACTCCGAAAAAGAGTGAGCATTTCCTCACTCATTTAGAGCTAAAACCCGGCCGATAAGAGTTCAGAGTGGGCTTCACTCCGAAAAATTGGCATTTTGAGCCACTCGGTAAGAGAGAGAGCTCTGTTAACCGCGAGTGGAAGGTGTCCGGGTTGCATTTTCTCGCTCTTTAGAGCTAAAAGCACTCGATTAGATTAATTTAAATAACTCTAATTCAAGTGATTTTTCACTCTTTCATTTTAAAGAGTATTGCTGTGAATACGCCTTCTTTGAAGAAGGTCCTTTAGACGGTTGCAACCTTTCCCATTTCAAAAATATAGTAAAATTCAAAGAAGTTATCAATTTGAGACTAGTTGTGTTTGTGCTTTATCTCCGGCACTACCTGCCTATCATATCATCATTAAGCACTATTTGATTTGGTTACGGGAAGTGTAATATCATGTAAAATGTAGCAAAGAGATACTGTAACCTTGTGGGTATGGTTTATCACAAATGATATAGGAGTCACGATGTTTGATTGGTTACTAGGAATGGTAATATCATGTCATGAGCAAATACAGAGATACTGTAACAGTGGTGGTATGGTTTACACAACGATATAGGAGCACTATTTTGATTGGTTACTTGGAAGGAATATCATTAATGAGCAAAATCAGAGATACCTGTAAGAGTGGTGGTATGGTTTACAGAGATATTGGAGCACTATTTTGATTGGTTACTGAAGGTATATCTGTAATGAGCAAATCATAGATGCTGTAACATGGTGGTAGGTTTACACAAAGATATATGAGCACTCATTTTGATTGATTTACTTGGCAGGTAATTCCCTGTATGAGCAAACAAAGATGCTGTAACATTGGTGGTATGGTTTACACCAAGATATAGGAGCACTATTTTTGATTGGTTACTTGGAAGGTAATATTGTAATGAGCTCATCAGAGATGCTTGTAACATTTGGTGGTATGGTTTACACAAAGATAATAGGAGCACTAATTTTGATGTTGTTACTTGGAAGTGTCATATCATGTAATGAGCAATCAGAGATGCTGTAACATTGGTGGTATGGTTTACACAAAGACTAGAGACGCCCTATTTTGATTGGTTACTTGGAGGTATATCATGTATGACAATCATAGATTGCTGTAACAAGTATGGTATGGGTTACACAACGATATAGAGCACTATTTATTATTGGTTAACTGGAAGGTAATATCATGTTAAGGAGCAAATCAGAGATGCTGTAACATTGGTGGTATTGTTTACACAAAGATATAGGAGCACTATTTTGATTGGTTCTCCAAGGTGATCTCATTTTTGTGTCCTGTAATGAGCCAATCAGATAGATTGTATCATAGGGGTATGCCCCCTGGGGTTTAACAAAAAAGAAGGTGATCAATTGATGTTTTTATACTCAGCAAAATGATGGTGAACTTGACATCTGAGGTATTATAGTGAAGTTTTTTACTTTTTCCTGTTCCCATTCATCTTTCCATGTTAAAATCTATTAATAACAGAAAAATCAATGTTCCACTGGCGAATGTAAACTTATGTAGAATGTAGTCTATTTCTTATGGTCCATTTGTTGCCAAGTTGGGGGGGGGTTAGCTCCATCTGTCTGGGTACATGTCTTTCTGTGTTGGTGATGCATTGTGTGTGGTAAAAATGTAGTCCTTATAATTAATGTAACATACAATTTTCTGTGTCTTAAGGGTGTGTCAGTCACAAATTCTTATTAGGTGTGCTTATTGCATATTTGAAAATGTGGTGCTGCTTAAAAACTTTGTTAACCCAAAATTTAAATGAGTACTGAGGCATGGGTGCAATGTTCCCAATCTAAACACTGTTATAGTATGTCACAAAAGAATGACCCTCTTTTGACTGTGTATACGCTCACGATCAGCTAATGAGCGATATGGGCAGGACTTATTTACTCTTTACGCAAAGTGCTTTGAAGTCGAATGCGCAATCAGCCAATCCGGTTAACACGTTGTTGTCATGGCTATGACCGGATTCAAAAAGTCAATCGGACCCGCACTTCGTGTTTACGCACGATACGCCCCATTTTGAGAAGCGAAGGCCGTTCTTTTGTGACAGCTACTATAGTTTCAATCTGAAAATGGGTGTGTTGATCAGTATCTGAACCCTAACCTAAGCTGAATCTTAACCCTAAACCTGAAATTTAAACCTAACCCTTGACTCTAATCCTAAACCAAAACCCTAACTTAAACAGTAAACATGACCCTAACCCTGACCCTAGAACCTTAACCAGATTCAGACTCGGGCAGTATTTTTACAGACTAAAGCAGTGCATTTGATATAAATTTTGACTACATATCACTGTGTTGGAATATCAGCATATCAAACTGGTGGCAAGTTGGACTAGCAATCTGACAGTAGGTGCTGAGAGTGTGTTGAGTCCATTCCACAATGCACCATGTTTTGGGAAATTTTGCCTCATTGAAGTCATGTGATCCCACAAAAGTCTTATTAACACAAAAACCCTGACTTTTACACTAGTAGTAGTACTTAGGAAATTTTTGGCACAATTATATGAAATGCCTGGCGGTTCTTTAACTTCTTGACCACTTTTTATCCCTTTAAGCACTGCATGGCTTAGTACATAGGTACATTGCAATGCCATATAGGAAA
Organism: Ophioderma brevispina; assembly: GCA_023653785.1. Lineage (NCBI taxonomy): Eukaryota > Metazoa > Echinodermata > Ophiuroidea > Amphilepidida > Ophiodermatidae > Ophioderma > Ophioderma brevispina. The sequence continues at coordinate 10,635 of JAMKCH010010044.1, forward strand.
TGTAGTGTATGTGTGCTTAGTACGGACAGTTATAGGTATTTCAATGCATTTTGGGATTGTTTATGAAACCCCGCTAGAATATGTTGTATACTCTCAGGAACTAGCAGCATACCAACTGATGGGCAACTTTTAATTTATAAAGCCAAGTTGTTTTCTATTCACAGAGTTCATTGGATGCATACATTGCACACAGCAGAAAAATCAAAATTTGCAAATAACCACTTTTGGGACAAAAGTGCACTTATATCACGAATGTTGCTCTCCCCAACCCCATTTCACTTAAACCATGCTGGCATTATAGCGACTGACGACGGCCGCTGCTCTAATTTAATCATTTTTTTCAGAGTTTTTTTTTTTTTTTTTAAACCAATGTTTTAAAATTAGCCTATTTTTATCCCAAATTTATAATGTTTGGCTAATTTTTTAAAGAAAATTTGTTTTGTAACATTTTTTATTTTTTCTCCTGATTTTTCGGATGTTGGGGACTATTTAAGCCATTTGACTTCCGAAAGAAAAGAAAATTCGCCGACCAACCACGACCCTCACTGAAAGGTCCGCTCTCCCTAAAAAGGTGTGTTTTGTTTTCGTCCGCCTTATATATGGAATATCCCAGCCACTGTGACTCTGCCCATACATCTTAACACAAAAGTACGAGTAGTAAATAACCCCGGGTTATTTACATGTAATCACTTTTAATGTCAATTTGGAAATGTGGGTAACAGAAAACCTGAACCACAAATCTTGTATCAACGTTTTCTGTGATCTTTATAAATAGCCAATGGCTTATTTGCAATCGTGATTTGTTATAACTTACTTTTATTTCTAATTTCCACCGAGCCTCTTTCCCCAGACCCACTCCAGGGCATCCGACCCTTCCTCTGTGTGAAAGTGTGTCCGTCCACCCCCGTCTGGTTAACTGTATAATTTAAATCAACTTATTTACCTTGTTCTACTAGTGGAGTTGTCTGCTTTTTATTCTTTTCACTGCGGAAATTATACCCCATTCAATATAAAGTGGGACATTTCTCATTATTTTTCTTTGTCACGACATTTTGGCAGGTAGATTCCGCAAAATTGAGCAAACATCATGAAGTTTTACCTACCTTTGACATTATGAATTGTCCTCCTATAACTGATTTTAACTTATCAAAGGTCCCTATTGTTAAGTTATAGCTGAGAGATAATGAACATTCTTTTCTGTACTTTTTAGCTCAGCATACGTAGTATGCAGAGCTAATGTTTATGGCAATGTTTTGACTCTATCTATCTATCGTATCACTCTGTCTGTTACAGCTTGCCATAAGCATCTTGTTGCTAAACGCTTGGGCCAATATTGCAGCGAAATCGGTCAGAATAATCATTGACCCAAGGCCCAGGGGGTGTTCCAGTTTGGGTCAAAGGTCACGTGGGCCGATTAAGGGCATTCTTGAAAAATTCTATAAATTCCTTCTTTTTCGCACAAATCAATTGTTTTATAATCACTAGACTTGGGTTGAAGAACCGGCTGACCAAGCTCATATGGTGTGTTCACAGAGTTTGGGTCAATGGTCATGTGGGCCAATTAAAGGGGCATTCACTGAAAACTATAAATTCCTTCTTGTTCCACAAATATTGTTACAGTCACTAGACTTGGTCAGAAAACCGCTGACCCAAGCTCCATATGGGGTGTTCACAGATTTGGGTCAAGGTCATGTTGGCCACTTAAAAGGGCTTCACTGAAAATCTATAATCCTTCTTGTGCCACAAATCAATTGTTTATCATCACTAGACTTGGTTAGAAGAACCGCTGACGCCAAGCTCCAATGGGTTTTCACAGATTTGGGTCAAAGGTCACATGGGCCGATAAAGGGGCAATTCTTTGAAAATCTATAATCCTTCTTGTGTCACAATCATTGCTTAATCACTACACTGGGTCAGAAGAAATCCGCTGACCCGGCCCATTGGGGGTGTTCGCAGATTTGGGTCAAAGTTCACATGGGCCGATTAAAGGCATTCTTTGAAACGTAAATTCTTCTTGTGCCACAATCATTGTTATAATCACTAGACTTGGTAGAAGAACCGCTTGGACCCAAGCTCCATATGGGGTGTTCACAGATTTGGGTCAAAGGTCAACATGGCCGATTATTATTTAAAGGGGCGATTCTTTGAAAATCTAAAATTCCTCTTGTCCAACAAATCAATTGCTATAATCACTAGAATGTGGCTACGAAGGACCTACTGTCCCACGCCCGTATGTGTTATTCACAGATTTGGGTCAAATTCACATGGCCAATTAAAGGGCATTCTTTGAAAATCTCTAAATTCCCTCCTTGTGCCACAAATCATTTGTGTGATGCGATCAAGCAAAATGAGTCTGAAGTCGGTCAAATTTGATTTTTACTTTGTCATGTAGCTGTATGCACAATACAAAGCTACATTTTGCTGAAATCCCGGAATGACCAATAACTTCCAAAATCTAATCATTGAAGGGTTTTAAAAACAATAGGACACAAAATCATTTTCCCTCCTTGTTTTGGCCTATTCTCATAATCAATCTTGTGACTTCAGACTCATTGTTGCTTGATACATCACATTTGTGCTTATCACCAATTATGGGCAGAAGAACCTCTGACCTAAAGGCCCATATGGGGTTTGCATAATTTGGGTTAAAGGTCATGTGGGCGATTAAAGGGGCATCTTTGAAAATCTAGAATTCCTTCTTGTGCCACAAGCAATTTCTATTATCACCAGACTTGGCAGAGGAACTGCTGACCACAATTTTCCCTATGGGTTGTTCACAGATTTGGGTCAAAGTCACGTGGGCCAATTAAGGGCCAATCTTCGAAAATCTATAAATCCTTCTTGTGCCACAAATCAATTGTTATATCACTAGACTTGGTTAGAAGAACCGCTGACCCAAGTGCCATATGAGGTGTTCACAAGGTTTGGGGTCAAACATCACATGGGGCAATTAAATGGGGCCATTCTTTCAAAAATTGGTAAATTCTTCTTGTGCCACAATCAATGCTAAAGGCCGATATTAATGACCTGCTGAGCTACCGCACCATTGTGCTCTTGTTTATCCCTGTATTGGGGCTCTCTGGTGATAAAGAGAAACATACAAAGTGCACCACAAACCCCAATAATAGTAATGCATACATAGCTCAAAGGGAGTTCTGAAAACAAAAAGACACACAAACACACAACAGGAAAAAACATTTGTATCACAATCGTTGTTGTCATCAACAACAACAAAAGCAAAAAACAATTAAAAACATCCTTGAACGTTGACCATTGCAGATGAACGAAAAACTAACAAAAAGGTATATTAGTTTGAGCCTCTCAAGATTAATTGTCATTTCTTAAAACCTAACAAAAAATATTAGTTTGAGCCGTCAAAATTAATTTCCATTTCCTTAAGGTGGATTTCGTGATTCCAGCACCTTCTGTCTTATTCATTTGTTCACTAGATATCCTTGAGAAAGCTTATCTAAATTTAGTTTATCCCATCATGGCGGTTTTGTGTTATGAGCCAATTCTTGTTTTTCCACGATCCCATAAGCCACTGTGTGCGGTAATTTCTTTCCATTTACGGACAGAAATACAAAATTTCTTACGATGCTCCCAAATTTTTTGCACTAAGATAAGGTAACATGTGGATTACTAAGGTTAACAGTTCAGATGAATAACAAAATCTCAACTTCTTTTCTAAGTAATTTCGTGGTTACGAGGTTGTGTGATCACGAAATGCCCCTTAAAATGATTCTTAACATATGAGTCTTTTCAGCAACCTCATATTCAAACTTGTATTTCAACTACTTTTATTGCTAATTCCACCGAGCCCTCTTTCCCCCAAGACACCATATCCAGCATCCTACCCTTCCGTTGGGTGGAGTGTGTTCCGTCCCCCCCGTCTGGTTTAAATGTATAATTTAATCACTATTTACCCTTGTTCGACAGTGGAGTTTGGTCTGCTTTTTATTTCTTTTCACTGCGAAATTACCCCATTCATTAAATTGGACATGTCTTCATTATTTATTCTTTGGTCACACATTTTGTCAGGGATATCCTCAAAATTGAGCAAAACATCAGTGAGAGTTTTACCTTAACCTTTGACATTATGGATTGTCCCTATAACTGAGTTTACTTTATCAAAGGATCATATTTTAAGTTAAGTGCAGAAATCTTAACAATTCTTTTCTGTACTTTTTAGCTAGCATACGTAGTATGCAGATCTAATGTTATGGCAATGTGTTTGACTCTATCTATCCTTCACTTGTCTGTTAACACTTGCCATATGCATCTTGTTTGCAAACGCTTGGGCTGATGGAGTCGCACTCGGTCAGAAGAATCATTGACCCAAGGCCCATGTGGGGGTGTTCACAGATTTGGGTCAAAGGTCACGTGTGCCGATTAAAGGTCTTCTTGGAAAATCCTAAATTTCTTCTGTGCCACAAATCATTGTGTTTTTTTTTTTATAATCACTAGACTTGGTGAAAGAACCGCTGACCCCAGTCCATATGGGGTGTTCACAGATTTGGGTCAAAGGGTCATGGTTGGGGCCAATTAAAAGGGGCATTCACTGACAATCTAGAAATCCTTCTTGTGCCACAAATCAATTGTTATAATCACTAGACTTGAGTAGAAGAACCGCTGACCCAAAGCCCATATGGGGTGTTCACAATTTGGGTCAAAGGTCACATGGGCTATTAAAGGGGCATTCTTTGAAAATCTATAAATTCCTTCTTTTGCCACAAATCAATTGCTTATAATCACTAGACTTGGTCATAAGAACCGCTGACTCAAGGCCCAGTGTGGGGTTTTCGCAGATTTGGGTCAAAGGTCCCATGGGCCGATTAAAGGGGCATTCTTTGAAAATCTGATAAATTTCCTTCTTGTGCCACCAATCAATTGTTATAAATCAACTAGACTGGTTAGAATAACCGCTGACCCAAGTCCATATGGGGTGTTCACAGATTTGGGTCAAAGGTCACATGGGCCAATTTAAGGGCATTCTTGTTGAAAAAAATCTATAAATTCCTTGTGCCACACATCATTGTTATAATCCTAGACTTAGTCAGAAGAACCGCTGAACCAAGGCCCATAGGGGGTTTTTCAACAGATGGTTCAAAGAATCACAATGGACCATTAAGGGCATTCTTTGAATCTGTAAAATCCTTCTTGTGCCACAATCAAGTTGCTATAATCACCATATGTGCTCAGCAGAATCACTGACTCCAGTCCCAGATGGGGTGTTCCAGATTTGGGTCAAATCCATGGGGCTGATTAAGGGCATTCTTTTAAAATTATTAATTCCTTCTTGTGCCACAACTCAATTGCTATAATCACTAATGTGTTAAGAAGGACCACTGTCCCAAGCCGAATGTGTATTCACAGATTTTGGGTAAAAGTCACATGGCCAATTAAATGGCTGACCATTCTTTGAAAATTCATAAATTCCTCCTTGTTCACAATCATTTGTGAGCGACAAGCAAAATGAGTCTGAAGTCGTCAAATTTGATTTTTAACTTTTTCATGTAGCTGTATCATCAGATAATAGCTACAATTTTGCTGAAATCCCCATTGAACAATTGACCAATTAATTCCAAAGATATAATCAGTTGAGGGTGGAAAAAACAAAGGACACAAAATAATTTTCTCCTTTGTTGGCTATATCGCATAAGCAATATTTGCGACGTCCGACTCATTTTGCTTGATCCATCACATTTGTGCTATCACAATTATGGTCAAAGAAACCCTGACATAAAGCCCATATGTTGGTTTTAGATTTTGGTTAATTAAAGGTTCATGTGGCAGATTAAGGGCCTTCCGTTGAAAATCATAGAAATCTTCTGTGCCACCAAACTAATTCCAATCCTAATTATCACCAGACTTGGTCAGAGGAACTGCTACTCCAAGGTCCATATGGTTGTTCACTAGATGTGGGTCAAATGTCATGTAGGCCAATTAAGGGGCATTCTTTGAAAATCTGTAAATTCCTTCTTGTGCACAACTCAATTGTTATAATCACTAGACTGGTTGAAGAACCGCTGACCCCAAGGCCTAATGAGGTGTTCACAGGTTTGGGGTCACATCACTGGTCCAATTACATGGGCATTTTTCAAAATGGGTACATTCCTTCCTTGTTCCACAACAATTGCAAAGGCCCTACTATGACCTGCTGAGGCTACAGACCTGGTGGCTCTATAAATATTCATTTTTATTTAATTCCATTACATACAGTTATCATAAAAAAACCCAACGATACATACAATGACATGGAGAAGGTGGACGAAAAGGCAATAAGGCCAAAGATGACACCCCCCTTATCATATTGCACCATCAACACAACGAATTTATATTGAAAAACCAAAATAATACTTCATAACACCATACACTTAACACCCAAGACGAGCACTTGCCCCCCAAAATTATTATTTAAATTAAAAAAAAACGCGTGTTTTTTTGTTTTTTGAATATTTTGAATGCTTAGCTTAAGTTTTTTTGAGCGTTAATGGCCAACGTCAGAGAATTCCAAAGGATTGGACCCGATTTTCTAATAGCTTTGACAGAAAACCCTTTTTAAGTATGGGGAATACTATAATCTAAGTGCTGATAAAAATGAGTCATTCATTTCATTTCAATGTTTTTAATAAAGTACTTGCTAAAGTTCTCAGGAATGTTGCATTGTGTAATGTTTTTACATAAATACTCCTATTCCTAGCTTTTCAGTAGCAAACATTAAGCTACATTAAATGAAGAATCGTGCCCGAGTGGCACCTATAGTAACTATTTGATATGGTTCTGAGAGCCCTTTTTGAAGTTTAAATATCTATCTGATAAGACATACTCTTTTATACCCCATATCAAAATACTCAAATTTATATATGGCAAAACAAGTGTACCGTAACCATGTATACCATATACGCATAGGTCAAAAAATGTTTTAATTTATTTATAACGCCACATTTCTTTAACTAATTTTTGATATAAGCCTTGGACTAATGGTACTTCCATGATAGATTTTCATCATAATCCCTCCAAACGCAATTTAGTAGTGGTTACCCTATCAAGATAACATCATCTCGGATTATGTTACGATTCTTAGTATGATTGATTTCAAAGTCATTATCCTTGACATAATGAGCTTCTTTTACCCCTTGTGTGAAGTATATTTTGAAGTTGTGTGTGGAGTACCAATAACATATAGTTTGTTTACTCAGCTTGATAGATAGTTTGTTGCTTTGACCCAATTCTTACCTTCCTGAAGTCCTATTTATGTAGATCCAATTTTAGTATCAATTCCGATGAGAATAAGCATAGTGGTGTCATCGGCAACAAATATTCCAATACGAGAAGTCCAACTATAAAACGTTTTACATAAAGATGAAAGAGCGGTCCTAGGAGTGTCCTTGAGGTACTCACATATGATATTCTTCTAGTCGCAGCTTTGTCTTGTATCGACATCTTGTTTTCCTTTCTGTTTCCTACGTAGCTCTTTAAACCACTTACGCACCACTTCCCTTGATCCATATGTGATCATTTATATAGTATTAGCAGGTCGATGTAGCAAAGGCCGTTGAACAAGTCTAAAAAAATAAACATGGTACATTCATCCTCTTTTCAACTGCATTACGTCTTTGTCTACTAGATCAATTATTGCCATGGAAGTGGAGTGTGTGGTCGGAATCCAATTGTTCTTATCATTCAATATTTTATGTTTATCAATGAAATCCCATCATCTGTTAAAGACCAATCTTTCAAGAACTTTTGAAAAGCATGGTAAAACGGAAACTGGACGATAATTTGAAAATTCTTTCTGCAGCAACTCTTCTATTTTTATAAATTGGTACTACATGAATTTGGCATTCTAAGAATTTTTCAGAACTATGCCTGTCGAAATAGAAAGGTTAAATATCATACACTCAACGGCTTGCTATTTCGCCTGCTCCCTTTTTTATAATAAAGTTTCCAAATTATCGTGACCAAGACTTGTGTTTTGATCCCCGAATTTGTTTTTCATTATTTTTCTAATTTCATCTTCAGCTTTTTGTGGTCCAAGAATATACTCTTACGGATGGGATTCCTAAGATATCAGATAGTTTTTACCTGTGTATTGTATTTATATGCAAGTTTTGGTCCAACATTACAAAAAAATCGTTAAAAGTCTTTGCTTATCCTTAGGATCAGTAATAAACTATCAGTCTTTGCTTTGCAAATTTCTTTGTTGAAACGTTTTCTTTCGCACGACCTATAATATCATTAATGTTTCCGATGTTTTTTGCATATTGCTTCGTTGGGATTGAAATATATTCTTATGAAAATATTCACGCTTGGACTTGCGAATCAGAGTGTGGAGTTTATGTTCGTTAAGGTTTTAAATTTTCTGGGATCGGTATTTCATTTGGATTCGTCAAAATATTCTTTGTATATTTATATTTTGTATTTATGCTTTCAAAAGCCTTGGTTATCCACGGTGTATGTGGAAGTTCTTTCTGTTGTTAACAGTACACTTTTTTATTGTATACATTCATCGTACAATTCGGTTAATTTTTGTACAAAGCAGTCATAAGCACTATTGGCATCATTAGTAATCATACATCTGCCAATTAATATGAGATAAACTTCGTTTTGTTTTGTACTATTTTTTCAGTACTGTAAGTTTTTTTATATACGACCTTCCATTGTTTACACATTTCGTACGTCCTCATTTAGAAATTTACTTAAACTTGTTGGTAGATGATCTCTTATGTCTGGTCAACCAAATGCAGATCACTCGAGTTTTCCAGAGTTGTATGCATTAGTAAGGATGTTATCGATAATTGTTGCACTGTTCTCGAGTAATTCTTGTCGGTTTATATATGGATGGTATTAGTGAGTTTTATTCCCTGACTATTGGCTCTCTCTTGATACAGAAAACTACAAAGTGCAACCACCCAACCCCAATAATATTTCTTAAACATATACATCAAGGTTACTGACAACACGCACAACACAGAACACACACACATCCACAAAACAGACTAGACGACAACAACGTCATCAACACACAAAGCCACAAAACCAAAAACAACACAAACCCATCCTTGAACGTTGACATTGTCAGAGAAGGAAACTAAAAAGGAGATATTAGTTTGAGCCTTCAAGATTAATTGTTCATTTTTAAACAAAAAGTTTGAAAATTCAATCTTCCAATGTTATTTCACAAAATAATTTCCATTTTCTTAGGTGTATTTCGTGATTGCAGCACATTCTGTTTTATTGTTCACTAGAATATCCTTGAGAAAATTTATTTACAAAATTTGAGCTGATCCCGATCTTGCGGTTTTGGTTATGAGCAATTGCTTGTTCTGTTCCACGATCCCTAAGCCACGGTGGCGGATATTTCTTGTTCCCATTTACGGACAGAAATACAAAATTTCCTAGCAGATGCGACCAAATTTGCACGCAAGATCAGGTACGCATGGATTTAATAAGGACTACAGTTCAGAGCTATACAAATCTCAACTTCTTTTCTAAGGTTAAGTCGGGGGGACGAGGTGGGTGTGGATCACGAAATGCCCCTTAAAATGATTCTGTAAACACATATATCTTTTTCAGCAACCTCCATATTAAACTTGATTTAACTTGACCAAATTTTTTTTTAAATTACTTTTACAAAGGAAAGGGGGGGCACCCAAGGAGTGAGTCTTGTTTGGGTTTTGTTCTATGTGGTTGGGAAATACTTATGTAAGAAAGAAACGGTAGATACACTATCAGATTGAAAATTCGTGATTTTAAAAAGCTGTGAAACTGAGAGGGACCTCGAAAAATTAGCACTTATGGATGTAATAAGTATCTTGAAGAGAGAAATAAAAAAACATGAATGAAATGTCAGGTTGGCTTATATGTTAGCAATTTTAGAATGTTCAAGCCTTTTATACACTTGTTATAAACACGAGTTATGTAACTTGCATTAGAAGTCAGCAAGAGTACTGTCAAAAACCTTCGAAAGAACGTTCATGAAAAATGTAGCTATTAAGTCATGCCACGCGCGGGAGCGCGGGGCTTATAGATGTTGAATAACTTGGACAGACAGGAGTTTTGCGTATTGCAAGCATGAAGAGCCTTGGTCATAACAAATTTTTCATATCAATTGAAATGATGAACAGTGCTAAATTTACTTAAAGAACTATCAGTGATTTGAAAATCAGAAAAATCGAAAAACTCATCAAAAATCAGATTTTTGCATGTCTGTAACACGTACAGGTACCTCCAACATATTCTACAAATGATGATAGGGCCGAAGCACTAATAAGGACAAAATGGATATATTATACTGTCCGTTCGGGAACTTACTACCACACGTAACTGAATGGAGAGTTATATCTTTGAACACTGCAGTTTGCTTCCTTTTCTGTCAAGTCTTCAGTTGAAAGAAGAAAGTAACCATGAGGGTTCTACGAACTTATACTTCACTTTTACAAACCATCTCTTCAAATTTCAACTATTTGACTAGCTTTCGGATGAATCACTGAAGGGCTTTAATGGTCTGTGATGAACATGCACTAAAATTTATCCAAACACAAGATAGTTTTGTGTAGTTAAACTTATGAGACGGTGAGATAGATAGATTGTATTTTCAGTGTTTTTTTATACAAATTTATGGGATCTGTACAAGGATCTATTTCCACGTGTTTAAGTGGGTTCATATTAGGCCAGTTAAGGCGAACTGCCAACAGTGCCGGTTAATACTCTGTCGACTCAGGTAACTTTATCATTGCTATATCAGAAATATTGACAATTTCTTGGCAGCTGACATCAGTTATGAGGGTCGGCTATTGAGTGAACTTGAATCAACTTACGATACCAATTATTATACCCATTAATTCAGTTTTCAGTCAAAAGTCACTCAACATGTGCACCAAGTAATTTTGTTGGAAACTGATGATTTATCTCTCAATTCTTGGCTATTTTTGGGATTGTTTAATAATTCTGCCATTGCGCGGGGGGGAATTACATGGTGCCCAGGCACCAAAATGTTTTCTTGTATTCCTTTTGGAATAGATTAAACGGTAAACGAAGGTGTTATTGCGCCTGACGCATTGACACTTCAGAAAATGGCGCATTTCAAAAAGCATTTATATGCATCTTCCCTCCCCTCCTTTATGCACAGCACTAACAAGTATGGAGTAGTTTCCAATTAAATGGTTTATATACTGTTTACAATATCAATGTCCAACCCCCCTCTGGGTTTCCCTACATATTGCACTTTGGATTACAAGTAGCTAATCACACTGATAGATTATTTTGTGTGTACACAGCTACCAAACTATTCCCACCTCTTGGTCATATCTCAATATGAAACATTGCAAAAAACTTGTTTGAGTCATTGTAAAATTCACAATAAAGTAAATTGTGGCAATTTGGCACGAAGGAGGGCAAATGCAAGGTTTGGCTTCATTCAATGCACATGAAAAACTGATGCTTTATAACCATTTTGAATGAATGACGGGCCAAAGTGTAGTAATTTGCCACAGATCTGTTGCTGCAAGTAAATTTCATGTTGGGATATATCGCGCTGGGGCGAAATTTTATTGCCGCAAATATGTTTTATCATTTATAGCTAGCCCCGCATGCTGATAAAACAGCAAATCTAATCAATGTGTTCTTGGAAGTTGTGCACATCTGAAATGTTTGGAGATATTTTGTTGTTAGAACTTCAATTAATGCAATAATTCTGGGAATTTCTGTGCACTTAAAATGGTTAGAGAAAATTACTTGTAAATGAAATTTGAATAGCATATCTAATGCAAATTGCATTGCAATAAACGAGGTGCCATGTATTATTTTGGAAAAACAGGTATATTGGCTTGATTCTTCATAGACAGAATTGATATTTCTAAACCAGCCGTGAAATCGGGTGTGATCATTTCATATTTGTCAATTTCTGCAAATCAGCATTTCTATTGAAGGTTGTCTTCCAAATCAGATAGAGCGTAATTTGCTATTAATTTCAAAGGGGGTCTAACTTTAGACCTAGGTTTAAACCAGGGTTAGTCCTATATGAATGGACTTATTTTCCTTATAACAGCTGCTGAAAGTATGATGTAATAAGTGAGAAAATTTGTCATGAGAAATTTTCTCATGTTCCGATCCATCCATGAGAAATTCTCACGTTCTGACCCATCCATGAGAAATTCTCACGTTCTGACCCATCCATGAGAAATTCGCACGTTCTGACCCATCCATGAGAAATTCGCACGTTCTGACCCATCCATGAGAAATTCTCACGTTCTGACCCATCCATGAGAAATTTTCTTACCTATGTAGAGTACACTGTTTCAAAGTTGATTACAATTGTGAAGTAGTGTGCAAAAAATTAGCAGAATCACTTATGGTGGCTTTAAATATCACTTTATTTAGTTAGTACAATCAGTCAGGGCCGTACGCAGGATTTATTTTGGGGGGTGCGGGACTTAAAAAAGTGGACCTTTTTTCCGAAAAAGTGGACCGTTTCTCGAAAAAGTGGACCTAACCCCCTAAAATGGTCTTTTTTGGACTTTTTGAACATTTCACCGCCAAAAAGTGGATTTTTTTTGTCAATATTTCTCTACAATTCTGACCTTTTTATCAAAAAAATCATTGAAAAGTGGACGTTTTGCCCTTTTTTGGAATTTGGGGGGGTGCGACGACTGGCCGCACCCCCCCCCCCCCCCTGCGTACAGGCCTGCAATCAGTATTTGTTAATTAAAATCTTTGGCTGGTATTCTCAAAGGGAGTCTAAGTTTAGACCTGGGCTTAAACCAGGGTTAATCTTTCATGAGTGGGCTTCTGAGCCATCACAGTGCAGTAAGAGCTATCACCCTTTTCCATCGGATGTTCTAGAGTGAAGCACCCAATGGCAGCTTATGGTAGCTGAAGCATCAAAATTTTGGAGGGGATGGGCACCTATGCTGCAAAAATTGCAGAACACATGATGTGTCCAGATATATTCCAAATGTGTTTCAAAGAACATTTTGCAGAAAGTGTTAAATTGTAAAAGATTTTGAGCAGACAGCATGTTCTGGATGGTTCTCACAATATGTTTCAGGAACCTTGGAGAACATCTAAAACCTGTTCTGAAGAAAAAGTATATTTTTTCTCATTACGATGGTGAAATTTAAGGCACAGGACCTTTTGATGAAACGGCCTTCCAATGTGATAGCCGGATGTGTACCCATCTACGCGCATCCATTAGTTGTTTTATTGGTTCAGGCAAGTCAATTAGAGGTTAGTTCTCTGAGGTGGCACTATTTCATCATGGACGGACAATAAACGTAGGCATTTCCAGCTCCGACGTTAAGTCAATCTGGGATCCCAATTTTAATAATACGCATTGTTTTAGCATTCTCGTTTTGCAGGTATAGTTTCCGTAGACAAATACCAACATAACTCTGGTGCAAAAATATCAAATTTTGAAAATTGGGGAGGGGCGCTCTTCAAAAAATGTGCTAATATTGGCTTTAACTTGCTAGTTCGGTGGAACCATATTTAGGGGCACATTTTTCCTTTCTATACCAAATATGGCTGACCGAGTACAACAAAAAAAATTGAAAAGAAGATTTTGGTGCTAAGCTTCCATGTAAGGGGAATTTTAATGACCACATGAAAAGGTCAAACCACATGATCGGGTCACCACCTTTACAGATGCAACTAGAATTTCACATATCAAGGTGTCCCAAAAAAATTTTAAGTTGTGATTTTGCCCTGAGGTAAAAGAAAGTCTTCCATCAAAAATACCCCATCTGAAACGATAAGCCGCTGAGAAAATTTTTCTTTAAGTAAGGCAACAATTGTGAAATTTCTAATTTCATATAGGAGTATACAATTCAACAGCCTATGTTTTTCTATTGAAATGTAGCAAAGCAAAATTGCCTTTTTCTCTCTTTTAAACATTTCTGTAGCCAATACAATGTAAGAAATCGATTAAGTGTCCCTAAAATCTATCGCAATTTACTATTATGACCAAGCTTTGGGTGGCCTCAAAATCTCTGATTGCACTTAAAGAAAGATAAAATGTTTTAAAAAATGGTTGACAATGGCTGTATTATATTACCTGAACAGGTCTGAAAAGGAGAGTTATTTAGGCATTACAGCTTGTGGACAATACACAATAAGTAAATTTTGCCATGAGTTCTCTCTCAATGCCTACTTTTGGTGATTTCACACAACCCCCTTGTAGAAAATCACCACTTTTTAAAATTCTAAATCTACCCTGCTGGTTAAAATGCATAAAGTCCCCACGATTTTGATGCTACTACTTCTTAGGCCAAATTGGAAGGTAGCAAGTCCAGATTTTTACTAACTGTATTTTGTTTTTTTGTTTTTTTTTTTTTTGTAATTGTATTTTCCAAAGTCCAGCAGTACAATTACCTGAACTCGGAGAAAATTGTATTTTTTTTGACACTGGCGTAATCCAGACCCGGGCTTTTTGAGCTGACCCCGGGTGCGGAAGGACCTCTAATCGAGCCGAAATAGGCTGATTTGCATGTTTTGGGCATGAACCTGGGTTGGCGCTGTCGCAGCTCTCCCATCCAATTTAAAAAAAATACAAGTGTTTGCATTTTTGTGTCTCTGCAAGAATTTCATAAGGCACCTAGGGAAATTACTCTGGTCTATTCTGTGTATCTGTGTGCTGTACCGTGTGTTTTAGGTGTGTGTGTATCATGTTGAAGAAGTACCATTTTTGGTGATGAGATTTCCAAAAAAGTCAAAAACAGACCATTTTAATGGAGTTGGGTCCACTTTTTATCAAAGCCAGCCCCCCCCCCAAAAAAAATTCTTCGTACGGCCCGGTGTACCTGCTCAATCTTCTTCAACTGTTTGTACATTTATGCTACAAAAAAGACGAACAACGGAGGAGTATACTTTGGACAGTGGGTTTCTGTGTCAGATTTCAAGGTATGGAAGAAAAAAAGAAAATTGAGAATGCCATCAAATTATTGGTGTCAAGATTTTGGTCTTTAAGTTCTAAAAATAGACTAGTGGCAACCTTGTCCTGAAATTAATTGTCATTGTAAAAGGCCGCAAAAGTGACTGTAAAACCATTGAATAATGGGTCAATATTGTGAGTCTTTCGCAATACTGACATGTAAATAGGATGTTTACAGCATTATTTGATAGGAATTCATGTCTAGGAACTACCAGGGGTAATCATAAATCTTGTGGATGGTATATCGGAATTTGACAAAGGTAGCGAGAGAACAGCAGGTCAGAAAACACTCAACTCATGCATTATGGTTAATAACAAATTGCATTTCAATTAAATACTAATAGGTCTGAAGCATCCTAATGCATAAACCCAATTTATTTAATGTCATTGGGACATTAAAAGTGAGCATGCAAAATACTAAGAGGTAAAAATGGTGGGGGTCAACAGGAAGACATTGAATGAGTGATCATGAACTGTACAATTATTCTTGAAATGGATGGATAATGTAAAAATTCAACAAGCACTATCGGGGTCTTTATCATGTGTTATATGAAAATTATTACACAACATGCCCTGATCATACCAGATCAGATTGCAAGTATTCCTAAAAAATAAAGTGTAAGTTCCCTTGTGAAAAAGGGTGGTTTGAGCAGAATAGACAAACAACATTCAATCAAAAACAGGGTAGCTGTAAAAAAAATTCATTATAACATGATGACTCGGAATGAAAGTGTTCTGGGTAATGAAAGGTAACAAAAAGTGAGTAATTTTTGATGATCATTAACTCTCTGTCGTAGGGGGAACAACGCCATCAAGTGGGGTTGATCACATTGGGTTTAATAAGCTATGCAAAGAGCATGTATAATTAAGGGATATAAGAAATTTTAAAAAATGCTCAGAATTTGTTGACAGAACATCTCATCAATCACCAAAAATGGAACTTTTTTGTCAAAGTTTCTCTCTCTAAATTTTGAGAACTTAGAATAACAAAAAATCAAAAAAGTGGATCACTTTTGTTCTTTCTGTGGAAATTTTGACTGCACCAATGAAAGGGGAGGCCGACCAGGGAGGAAGGGGAAAGACACCGACTCAATCAGAGCCTTTACACAAGGGGGAAAAGCGCAGAATCGAGTAGTCACAAACGATCTACCGAGATAGTACAGAAGGTATAAGCTTTGTTGACATTTGAAAGGTGGCCCAATTGGGCATAAAAAGTACATGGTGGTGGATCTTACGAACAACACAATACTAGACCTAATTGTGGAAGTAGAATTATTATGTATGTAAGTATGGAAGGGTGACTGAAAGAGCGCAGCAAGGTTTGACCAGGGATTGGAATGTACAAAGTCAATTAGGAGAAAGGGGGGGAAGGGGGAAGAGAAGGATAGGTTGTCATAGACAGGGGGGGGAGAAAAAAAAGAGAGAATGTTCATCAAAAATGCGGAAGATCAGGTAAGGAGTAGACAACGCAACATCATGGCAAGACAGGTGTGAGGGGAAAGGGGTCGTAGTTGAGCGGGCAAAAAGTGGCGCAGGAAGAAATGGAGAGGGGGCACATGTGATGGATGTATAATGTGTCCGTGGGAGAAAGGAGGGAAGAGGAAAAGGGACTCCAAAAAAAAACGGGGGATGGGAAGGGGGAGAAGGGGGGTGAGGTAGTGGGGCAACAGAGAAAAGGGGGGGGATCCCAGGCGGGCATGAATGAAGATCGCACGAGCTCCTTCCTGGGAGTTTGTCAACTTTTCCTATTGGGAGCTCTGAACACCTACCTACCCTACCTACCTTGGGCATTGTTTAAGTGAGAGATGCACATTAAGGATTTGAGGCTTGAGCCAGGTTTAAACAGTCCACAGCATGTAACAATATTTAGGGGAAAATAATCATTAAAATATTGTAATATGTAATTTATAGAGTAAAACCTATATGAATTTTTCATATTTTGCTTGCTATCTTATCTTAAAACCCTTTCGACCCTAATTAAAGTTTGAGGACTTCATTTTTGAACTGTCCCCTAAAGAGACCTTCTAGAATCTCTCAGCAATAGCAATTCAACATGCCTTCTCCATGGCAAAATGCCTTCCCCAAGTTGTAAGGCACATTATAAACGTGAAAATTATACCAAACTCATCTTTGATTGTTTCCACGTTGAGATAGCCAAAATAGTATCGGAGATGTATTTTCAAGTATTTATTCATTTGCAGAAACGCTCAGGCGTTCATCGGTCCGTCGAAAGGCGTAACCATTTTTTAAGAAAAGGGCAGATTTTCCGTTGATCTTGGGGCCAAAAATGCATTTTGGGGTGCAAATTGTTTTACCCCTCCCTCTGTAATGAAAAAATTCTAATTCTATCTAGCATCCAAATATTGCCATTTTTGATCAGTTTTTGATCTTGATAGAATACTCTTTCAAATAAAAAAACTTATAACATACTTCACACGTGGTACACAAGAAATTGAAATTCGGCATGACAAACGATACAGAAACTGGCCCTTTTCCTAAGGAATTGTGTTTTGAATACCATAAAAGTTGGGAAAACTCACTTTTTGAGCCAACTTTTTGTGATTCAGTTGGTTAAAGTAAAATTGCACAAACACTAATGGGTAATTGTAAGTGGAGTTGTTTTGGTGATTTGACAGATTTTCATTTGCCAATTTTTTTTTTTTTTTTTTCAGGTCTGGAATAGCCCTTCTATCAATGTCCAGAGTTTCCTACCAAGTTTTCATGAAACCATAATTGTACTCTCTAATGCAAAAGAGTAATTTTCACTCTTGTTGGAGTGACTAACAGAAACAGGCCCACTCCAAAAGAGTGACATTTTCATACTTAAAAGAACACTTTTTGGGGTGGGTCCAAATTTGATCTTGGATAATGACAACATGAATCATTTTATCATTTGTTGATTATCAAGAGTAAATTTGACCAAAAAGTATTCTTTGAAAGCTGTGAAATTTCAACTCTTTTTAGACTGGGCCCTGTAGTCACTTCCAAAAGAGTGAAATCACTCTTTTGCATAGAGAGTAACCCATTAAGCTTTAATTCATGAAAAGCCTTTAAAGGCGCTATGATAGTTAAAAAACTGTCTAGAATCACAAAGGCAAAAGCTTGTCAAATCTGCCAAACACAGCTCACAAGATAACAAGTGGGACATCATAATGCAATTGAATCACTCGGGTAGGTGGCTGCAAATTTGTTGCAAACAAGCTTTTTCAGGCATTGCGGCATAACAAAGCATATTAGCTCATTTTGATATGGTGGCATTAACCAATCGCTTACAAGTACTGTTTTAGTCCGCTTCGCCAAATTCTACATATCAGACACACAGCCTCCTGTACTATTTCATAATTGTGGCCTGCCATGTGGATATCAGAACATATTGCAGATAATCAAATTTTTGCAAACTTTTTTTTGGAAAAATATCAAAAATATGAATTTTCGTGACCATATTTTAGATTCGGCTTACAAGAATGCATCCAGATGAGTCCAAACAAGCGAGCTTAGGTCAGTGGTTTTGATATGGCTTCCCAAATGACAAGGCCATTCAGGTAGCCATCTAAAAGCACTGGCTCATTTGTTAAAAACCTACAAGATCTTTCCAGGGTTAAAAAAGGTTACGAAACCATCAAGACATACACTTCTGTATATTAGTTAGTAAACTATGATGAACAGAAAAATGCAGATAACCGAATACTATAGAAACCTTATACGGAAGTTCACTGACCGCACTATAGCTACCAAATTATGCATCACCCCTCCCCTCCCTTCCCCTTCCCCCTCCCCTCACCCCCTTCCCCCCTCGTGTTTGGGCTACTTTTTGCTTTTTGTAATCATTCGTTCATGTAAGTCCAATCATAGTGGAACATGGCCGTGCGCAGGATTTATTTGGGGGTGTAGACTTCGAAGAATTGGACTTTTTTTGTAAAAGTGGACCCAACTCCCTTAAAAGGTCCTTTTTTTTGGGACTTTTTGAACATTTAATCACCAAGTGGACTTTCTCTTGTCAAAATTTCTCTGAACTTTTACCTTTTTATCAAATCAGCAAAAAGTGATCTTTTTTTGCCCCTTTTGAGCATTTGGGGTGGATTTTTCTGAACCTGATCAAGAATTAGTGTGACATATTACCATTAAAAATTGGTGTACCTCATTTTCAAGCACTTTGACGGAGAATAGAGATAGCTGACTTTTTCAAGGTTACCACAACAAAAGTGTTTGTACAAGATTTGTACCCATATTATATACTCATTGGTTCCAATTAAATGGTGTCTTACAAGAGAAGATTTTGCAGAGTTCCCATAAAGCTATCGATTCACCATAGAACCATTCAGTAGCGATTGCCATCAATGGACATCCTGTATGTTCAGTTACACGTTTCTCTTCTCTCGAAAAGAGTTTTTCTTAACTCTTATTTAAGGTGCATTTTGGTGATTCCAGCACCTTCTTGTTTTATTCATTGGAAAACATATTAAAAATTGAGTTGATTGCAATCTTTGCAGTTTTGTGTTATGAGCAATTGCTTGTTTTCCACGGTCCGCCATTGACCACTGTGCTGTAATTTCCTGTCCCGTTTCGGACCGAATATACAAAAGTACGATTTCTTACAGACACGGGCCGAATTTGCAATTGCAAGATCAGGGTTCACATGAGTGGATTACGAAGAGGCTAACAGTTCCGATGATATATAAAAATCCCTCGAGTTTTTTTAGGTAATTCTGGGGACGAGGTTGTCGATCACGAAATGCCCTGGTGAGACATTTTGACCAGCAATATAGAATATTTCTGACATAGTTTATTTTACATGTGTCCCCAATGCTTTTCAGACTCATTCTATTGCCGATGTAATAAAATATGTTATTTGATTCTAAACTTGTGCCATGCACTGTTGCGATACTGCAGGTTGTGCTTCCTTACGGGACCTTTTTGCAATGCATTATGGACTGGTTTGGCATTTTTGCCGCTAGCATGTATTGAATTGTGGGAATTCAGTGAAATCTTCTTGTGTCTGCCTGACCTTTTGATTGTTAGGGATTACACAAAAGAAAGCTGGTAATAAATCAGTTCACACCAATGTTTGTAAAGATGTTACAAACTGGTATCCAGACCTAATTTTCCAGTCATTGCGCACTATTCAATAAGTCAGGAGTTCGCAACTGTATTTGCCCACAGGCCAAAAGGAGCCAAATGGGACCAAATAGACTTGATAGACCTATTTTCAAGGGCCAATTGCACTTTTTTTTAATCTTTTGTGTATGTTTTGGGTTGGTTGTTGGTGCCCGAGATGAATATACCTTTAAAACGGAGATCGGAAGCAAAGCCGTGGTACATTGTTAACGACTCAAGTAATCAAACCAGGGCTGTTTCAGCTTGCAATGGCTTGGTCGCACGGTGGCGCTATGAGCACCTAAGGTTTTCTCTGAGCGAGGTATCCTACAAATTAGGCCATTTTACCCTAACAAGAATATACTCGTTCTTAAGAAAGTTCACATTAACATTTTGGATTTGGCGATGTTGCCAAATTAGTTTCCATTCTGTTAAAAAAATATGAGTTTTCAAAATAAACTTTGCATAGGTAATACTTGTGTTAATCACTACGCACATACCAAGTGTCATTTCAGACTTTCCGTTCTTGTTAAGGTTCACTTTTTGTGTCGCCTGCCTTAAGGCAGGAAGACATAGGTCCGTATGCACAAAAAGTTAGACCAGGTTTAAAGTTAGACCTGGTTTAAGTCGGAGTCAAAATAATTAGTTTTGCCTCAAATTGATAGTTTTTCATTTTTCCACACTTTTCTTTGTAAGTAACTACAAATTTTGAAAGATTTAAATAGCAAATTTCAAAATAAATACAATACATCTTGTTGGTGTAAAGGAAATGTCTTTTTCTGGTGGGACAAAATTACACTTAGACCATGTCTAACTTTTTGTGCATAGTGACCTTTAGGGCTCACTTTGTCCACTGTTGTTGATGCCTGTTGCTGTTGATGTCTGCTGTTGCTGTTTGTTGTTGATGTTCTGTTGATGTCTGTTGTCCGTGAAAAAAGGGTTAAAATTTGCTTTGTAATATCCACATACTAAGATAGATTCAAACCAAACTTGGGTCACAGGTTTGGAAGTTCAATTGGAACAACCTTTCCATTTCATGGCAAACACTCTTTTGTTTAGGTCAAAGGTACATATCAAGGTCAACGGTCACATATCAGGTCAATGGTCACATATCAAGGTCAACGGTCACTATTAAGGTCAAGGTCACATTAAGGTCAAAGGTTCATTGTGAGGCCTATCATTCAAAACCGCGATGGCAGGTGACAAATACGGTCCGAGGACCGATGTATTTTTTTGGGTAAAAAAATGTTGACAGAGACTTAAACATCATACATCATCCATACTAGCATAAGCATACACTGAACACTGAGGTGCCTTCATTCCCGCTAATGCTGAACCCCCCCCGGCAAAAAAAAAATTCCATGCCCCCTTGAAATTTAGTGGTGGATCCCTAATTTTCCTTTCCTATACCTAGTTAGGGAGGGTTGAGTGGGCAATGTCGCGTGTATTCTCTGTTGCATAGCGTGCTGCTGCGTTGTCTCTTTTCAAGCATACCACCAGGATCTCTGTATTCATTCATTTCAAAGCTGTAAACTTATTCATGCATAATGGAGAAAGACGGAATAGCCCACAGTCAATCAAACTATCTTTACGTCTTTGTAATTTTACTCTAAATGCTGCTTCTGTGGCACCTCTGTACATACCTGCCCTGCCTGTTTCCCCTGGATGTTTCCTCAGTCCTTTGAACATGCCAACAAGTGAAAGTTCCTGTTTTGTTGTTCGGTTCGGACGGGGCTGACACGGCTTTTTTTTATGCCTACATTAGAGCAGGAGCAAGAATATCATAAGGTCCTTATTTAGGGAGTTCGTTCATGTCCACTACATCTAAGGTTTGACACATTTAAGTAGTTAGTATGGACCCTCTACAATCTACATCAATGCAAGGTAAGTTAGTGGTGTCAAATTGTGGTGTCACTTTTCTTTTTCAATAGGGGCCAATTTAAGTTTGTACAGGGGTCAACTTTTAAATTACTCCAATCTGTTGAAATGTGTGTCATATTGTCCGTCTAAGTCACAAGGATTCCAAAAATGATATTGTGTAACCATCTATGACCATTGGTTTTGGAGTTATTGGGTACATGGCTAAAAGTGCAAAAAAAGGTCAAACTCAATTTGTCAGGGGTCAAATTTGAAAGTTACACTGATTGTATTTTAAATGCCTTGCAAATTATTGCCTGAGGAATGGGGCACTCCAAAAGTATAGTTTGATTATGTTAAATGTTCCTTACCCAGAGATAAGGTCAAAGAAGGTCATGCCAATTGGAGTATGTTTGCCCCATGACCTATTTGTCACATGCGGGAATAACTACGCTGGCAGATGCTACAAACATTCCTATTTTGACACATTAAGCTAGATTGAACAATTTGTTTCACTTTTTCATACCAAAATTGGAGCAACTTCTGATTTGACCCCTGTACAAATGGGAAATTGACCTTTTACTTTTGCACTTTTAGAAAGCCATTTTTACCCATAACTCTAAAACCAATGGTCCTAGATGTACACAACTATACATTTTTGTAATCCTTATGACACGACGGACAATATGGCATACATTTCAACACGATTGGGACAATTTTACAAGTTTGACCACTGTTTAAACTTAAATTGGCCTATTGAAAAGTGATAACCACAATTTGACACCACTAACTATCTTGCATTGATGTATAGGGTCCATACTAACTACCAAAGGTAGTCAAAAAAGCTGAGATGTAGTGGGACATGAACATGATGTTTAGACCCAAGTCCTTGCTCCAGCTCTACATACTTAAAGCAATATTGGCACATTTTTGAAGAGCGCCCCCAATTTTCAAAATTTGATATTGGTTGGCACAGTTACGTTGGTAATTGTCTAGAACAATCCTGCTAACGAGAATGCTATAAATGCGTATTTATCAATAAATAAGTTATTTTGGTATTTGAATTGGGATCCCCAATTGGAACTTAACGGCGAGCTGAAATGCTACTTTATGTCGGTCCTTGATAAAATAGTGCTACCTCCCCCTCTACCAACCTCGAGAAAATAACCTCTAACTTGACTTGGCCTGAACCAATTAAAACACTAATGGATGAGCGTAGACAACGTACATGGTGCTATTTTCCGACTATTTCACATTGGAAGGCGCCGTTTCCAGCAGCCGTTGAATTATTATCGGGATCGCCCCCGATAATAATTACATGCTATTACAAAATTCCCTTGTTTGTGACACATATACATTTTCGAGCTTAACCCATTCACAATAGAGTTTAACTAGCCATTACCAATGCAAGCCGTTAAAAATCTCAAAATTTTTGAAAAATTGGGGGCGCTCTTCAAAAAAGTGCTAATATTGCTTTAACTACCTTACATCCTTAACTGCCTTTTGAAATCAACTGTATAATAATAGGGATGAGGAAATAGCCCTGTGATTAAAGGCACTTTAAATGAGAAATTAAAGGCACTTTAAATGAGAACAAAACTTTTGCATGTCAAGGAGTTTTTTGCTATCTGCCTGATTTATGAATATGCTTCTCCTGATAACCAAAAAATTTAATCTGCCTATTGGCTAATTCATCATATATTAATTTCAATAACCAATTAAAATGCAGGTTTCAAATATTTCAACTCAAGTACTCTTAAACCTTACAACCATTCTTACCATGTTGCTGATTGGTCACTATGGAACTTTTTTGAACCAATCAACATGTTTTTGGAGTGTTTTTCCTTACTGTTATACTCCACCATTCACTATTTTCAAGTCATGTTCAGGTCTATTTTTTGTACTTTTATGCATTTTCCAAGGGATTTTCCCCAAAAATATTGCACACATTTTCCTTAAAATTATTTCCTGAAAATCTTTTCTATATAGTCTTTCACACCTCAATTCTGTAGATTAAGGGTGCTTGTTCCAGTTGCCTTTAGGACCGCCTGATTTACCCAGAAGTAGTATTAAATTTTATATCTGATCAAAGGCCATATTTTTCTCATTGTCGCCCTGAAATTAGTCTCCAAATCCACTTCCTTGCAAAAGATAAGAAAAAACTGCTGTTTTGAATGGTTATCCATCAATATGCGGACAAGACAGCTCAATCAGGTAAGCGCTCGACTCCAATGCATGCTCATCCATGCGTATAGCGTGCGTTCGAGCCCTGTGAGATTCAGCTATCTTGTAATTTCCCTGGACAAGAAATTAACCGCTTGGTTGTCTCGATTTACCCACGCGATATTTGGGGAGCTGGTCCCGGCTGCGATGGTTATCTCGATGTATGTTTGCTGATAAGGGAAAGCGCTGATCCATCCCGATCTGCTGCATCCCTTGAAATGATGCTAAATGGTTTATGGTATGGTTGGGCCACAGTGATCAGCGGCCATTTGTGAAAGCGCTTAGAGGCCAATAGCATAAGGCGCTATATAAATCTCTGCTATTATTATTATTATTAATATTAGCACAGTAATGAATAGGGCTTTGCAATATGCATTATCACTTCTGCCATTAAAAAAAACGCAAGTTTGTTTCCCAGGAAACTTGGTGAGTGTACCCAAGTGCCAGGCTTTCATATCAAGTAGAGAACATGATACACTAAATAGGGACAAGCATCTTTAAAAACTGCTAAAATCAAAGGGGGTATTTTTTGGTAGTTTTCATGCACAAGCACCTTTAAAAACTGCTAAAATCAAGTGAGGGGTATTTTTGGCAGTTTCGTACACAAGCATGTATTGTTTTCTCTTAAACAGCCAGGTACAGGGAAGTTGCAACAGGAAACACTTAAAGGCCGACTCAGAGATTTCCTGAGGAGGGCGCCCTCAATTTCCAAAAAAAATCGTGTTTTTTGCATGTACATAATGCTTGTCCATATACTAATCACTGTGTGAAATTGCTAAGCTGAAATCGAATTCCTTCATATAGAAAATCACAACTTTGTTATAAAATTCCGGATCCGGAATTTTTGTTATACACAGTATCCTATGGGACGTGATACTACACATAAATGTTTACTGCATCAAAACGAAAACCCGATTCATTTCAAATTTCGGAATTGTGCATTTTAGGTTACTATCTTTAGTTCTAGTTGACTATTTTTCATTATTACACAAAAAAATAATATTTCGAAATCTCTGAGTCAGACTTTAAATCTGAACAAGCACCTTTAAAAACTGCTAAAATCAAATAAGGGGTATTTTTGGCAGTTTTGTGCACAAATATTGGGGTATTTTTTGGTAGTTTCGTACACAAGCATGTATTTTTTTTCTCTTAAACAGTAGGGCACAGGGAAGTGCGTAACACTGATGGGGGAAGGTTGTAGTAAGTTTTCCCCAAATATTGAATAACTATATATACATGTTATGAACTTTGATGTTGGACTACCCTGGTAGTCTCCTGCAATAGTACTTTAAACATGGCTCTTTTCAGGCTACATTAATTTAGTGTGCTTTTGCAGCTTTGGAGCTCATGCAAATTTGAGCGAACACAGAAATATTTCCTGAAATAGCCTAGGCCTATTTAAGGAAGGTTCATTTCATGAATACAAAGTCAACAAAATATATTTTCAGCCAAGCATGTGAAATTACATGAAATTACCACTTTATATGCCAACTGTCTGGATCCTTGTTTGCGTAGTATGCGAGGGTAATCCCCCGTCCAGTTTCATCAACGACTATTTTTTTAGCATCGGATTCTATTGCATGAATCACAGGGATAATTTGGGTTTGTACATTGAACTCTGCAGTGCAATGCCGAATAGATAAGAATAGTGCAACAATGGTGTTCTGTGAAGTTTGGTTTTCCAGAAACAATGACTTTTACAGAAATTTCTTCTTACCAGTGCCTGAAATGAATCTGACAACAGGAATTACCAGTTAAAGTGGGTTTATTTGTGTATTGACTGGTGTGGTATACTGGGAATGTGACTTAAAATTGGTTCGTGTTTCCGGAAAAACAAAAAAATAAAATATATAGTTTGCAGTATCAATGCTTGCATATTTTCCCCCTATTACTAATGACTGGTTATATTTGCTATAGATTATAATGATGGAGAAGCTACTGCGTACCAGAACAAAGAAGAGCTAAGACCAGGTCGCCAAAACATGTTTCAGAAGACTGTACATGTGGCTCTTAAAGGCTGACTTAGGGATTTGAAATCTATTTTGGTGTATTGATTAAAATAGGTCAACTAGAAAACTAAGGATAAAAAATTTTCAAGTTTGATGGGTGAATCGGATTGTTTTTTGATAGTGTTAAAGAGTATACATATTATAACAGTACACAGATTTCTCATTTATAACCACTAGATAGCGTAAGCCCGTGTTGAAGAATAGGTTGGCCACGTAAACCGTTGTTTTGAAAATTAATAAATATCATTCGGGTCATCATCCATTCAAAACGCGTACGCGAATGCGCGGTAACCTGTTGGCTTGGAAACAGTACATCGTTCTATGCAATGCTGGAAATATATGATAAATTGGTACACCAGCTATGGAAATCAGGGAATATGAATATAAATCGGTAACCACGCTATGGAAATAAAGTACGCATACGGGAAAGATGGTACGACTTTGAGCTGGCGTTTCGCTATCTAGTGTTATAAATAGAAATCTGTGTAACAGTACAATGGATACTAGGTATAAAAAAATCCAGATTGCGAATATTATTGCAAAGTTGTGATTCTATTGAAAGGACCACTGACTTTGAGCTCTTCATACAGTAATTAGTATG